>CM035423.1:13152837-13160337 GCA_020310875.1 Ceratopteris richardii
TAAGATTCATGCTTGTCGGGATGATTGCATCCTCTTTCAGAACGAGTATGAGCATCTCCATATATGTCCAAAGTGTGGAGCAAATAGATTTAGAGAAGACCTTGTAGGCCAAGCAATCCCCGCAAAGATTCTTCGCCACTTTCCTATCATTCCACGAATTAAGAACATGTTTATTATGCAAATCTATAGCTGAGTTAATGTCATGGCATGCAAAGAGAAGGTCTACATATGGTGTAATGCAAGTGCTTGCTGACTCTAATGCTTGGAAACACATAGATAGTAAGTGGCCAGAGTTTGCTAGTGAGCCTCGAAACATACATCTAGGCCTAGCTATGGATGGAGTAAATCCATTTGGTTTATGCAGCTCTTCATGGAGCACATGGCCTGTATGTTTGATCAATTATAACATCCCACCATGACTGGCCATAAAGAAAGCTCATTTATTATTAACTCTTATTGTGCCAGGTAAGTATATTAAGGTAAAAAAACATGGAAGTATACTATGCACCACTTGTGGAAGAGCTGCGCATTTTATGGGATGGGATTACTGTGTGTGACATGTCTCAACCTATAAGAAGACGAGACGTGCGAGTGCAAGGCATACTTACGTGGACGATACATGATTGGCCTGGTTATGGTGAATGTTCAGGTTTCTTGATTTCGGATTACCATGCTTGTCCCTTATGCGGACTGTGACTTGAAGCACACTATTCTAAAGCACCACATAAAATTTTCTATGAAGGACACCATAGATATTTTGTTGGAAAACAATGTTCCTATTGCTCAAAAGTCCAGAAGTGAAAGCATGTATAGCGTCTTTTAAGAGTCCCCTGTACAAGTTAAAGCGCATGGGTTCTTGGCTACGCGAGTAGGCTCCTAAAGCGCCGACATGAGATCGATCCCTCTTTCCAACATTAGTGCCAACGTGAAGTTTTCAAAGTGAGCTTTTGCTATAATAAATTAACGGAAGTCGATTTCAGCGAGGGAGATTTTCAAGGTTGCTTTATGCGATCGTAGCTTTATTGTGCTTTATTCAGGAGCTTTTCAAGGATCATCAAATCCTATATAAACACAAGCTTGGGATCACTTGAATCATCCTTCACCTAGTATTCAACACAAGCTTGGAGCTTGGACATCAATAGAGGTGGTGTTTCGTCTAGCACATGGGGCAGCCATGGTGCTAACTTGAAGCATGTTGAGGAGCAGCTATGGAGTTCTTCTTAATGATTCTTCTTGGAGAAGATGAAGGGTGTGCTCACACTCTAGCTCATGGAGAGGAGGTTATCTCTTGTTCATGGCAAGAAGACTTGTTCATTAGCAGGTTGATGGTGAGGATCGGCCATCTACATGGTGTATTTGAAGATTGTCTTCTACAAGAAGATATCAGGTTGAAGATTGTCTTCTACAAGAAGGTGTCGGGCTACTTCAAAGACATTGGATGGTGGTTAACATAATATTCACATCTTATGTTAAGTATTCAGGTACATATTCTCTTTATGCACACAGGTACTACTTGAATTTTATGGAGGCCGTAGCGTTCATATCAGGAGGAGTCCTATTCAGCATAGGTACAAGAGAAATAGTATGTATATGCTTTATGCATATTTGGATGAGGTGTTTGAGAAGGTGTGTTCACATGAGTTTGAGGATTTCCGGCAACAAACTTGTTAGCATTCCTTGCTACTTTTTAAGTATGTGATCTTTTCACACACGTATCTAACTTAGGATCTTCCATAGCCTAAGTTCAGATGAGGGTTTGTTGACTATCAGTTTCACACTGATCCTTCCTCTTTCAGTCACTCATATTCACTCTTCTATAACCTATAAGGTCACACATCTCATATATATTTAGATTATTGCCCATACATCTGAATATGTTTGTTACATTGTACATTCACTCATTCATCTATTTCTCATCACATAGAGTGGTTGAGAATTTTGCTCCCACATTGTACATTGAACATTGGTATATATGATACTATGAGTAAGCGATGGCTTACGTAACACCTTACACATGTCGTCTATTCTTTCTCTATCTTTATCTCATCATCTGTATGATTAAGTTGTGATGTTCATGTTTTGTCAATATGGAAGATTGCTGGAATTAATGTTGTACATGATTGGAACTATGGAACCATGGACCTGTGACATGAGCCTAAGGGCCTACCTCACTTCCAACATTTGGTATCAGAGCACTAAGTTTTTGGTTTCAGAACTTTAGATCTTTGGCATCAATGCATTAAGGCTCATTCATAATCCCAGGTTCCCAGACTTCCAGATTTACAACATATGATTTGAAAGCATCTTCTAATATTTGACATTTGACATACACACTTAATGTAGATGAGTAGAGATTTGAGAATTAGACAATTCAATTACATGTGTATTCATCAGTGTGGAGTATGAAGTTGATGATCTGTTAGCAGCCAAATATTTTTGGAAGAGTATGCAAATACTTTACAAAAGTATTATTTGAAGACCCAGACTTGATGAAGAGAATACTACTTCAAATTCAAGGAAGAACAATGGTTTAGAGAAGATGAAGAAATCAGATCAACATCAAATCACAAGTATCACTTTCTACTATCAGATTATCATTTACAAGTCATATCTTAGAAGAGCAGTTATGAAAAGATTTTGAAGGTTTCAAGGAGTGCCGAAACAGGTATCTAGAGGTTTTTCTAGAGAGTTTTTGAGAGATCTCTTTCATGGCAAGAAAGTTCATCTAAGAAGACAAGTGCAGAGATGAGATGAGTTTTGTTTTCAGCCAATTTTCTATTGTAAGTTGGTTGAATATCCAGGTACAAATGTATCTAGAGAATTATAACTCTAGAAGGGTAATTCATCATTCAGACAAAAGATTGGTGAATTTAGTCGTTTCAGACATTTGAAGCAGCATTTTGATTCAGAGATATGAGGAGATGATAAAACATGATTCTATATTCACTTCCATTTATATACCATGTTTGTTTTATCTCTTACTCTTAGCATTAGAGGAAGAGAAAAGTTCATTCGAAGAAGTCAAGAGTGTTTGCTACTTCAAGATGAGGAGAACAAAAGGTATGGAAGAGAAGTGTGAAGATGTTGACATCATCATGTGGAAGAAAGATGTAGAAGAAGAAAGTCCATCATTTCCAAAAGAAAAGTAAGACTTCCTTTTCTCATATATTTTCCATATACTTTTCCTATTTTATCCTCTACATCCAAAGACAAGTCTACGAGAACATCTTGTTTAAAGAAGAAGCAGTTTCTTGTTTTGCATTACACTTGGTCATGATTTAGTAGATTTGACAAAGAATTGCATTGAGAGAAACAAAAGCACTCATATGTGTATGAGTTATGTTGAAGCTTTTTAAGCGGGCAGCTTATATGTTCCCTCAAAGAATTCTTGGAGTGTCAATACAAAGCTACTTGGTATATGACAAGTTGTAGAGAAGTTTATTTCTTCTTTATCTAACTCTCTTAAAGTAAAAGAGTTTTTTGTAGCAGATGTTGAAGACTTGGGTTGAGGTTTTATGTTTGGAAAAGTTACCTCATATTCGGTATTTTCAGAAACTTCAGAAAATTCAAATTTGTTGATGTACCAGTCAGTTGAAGAATCTACTTTTTATGATTGTCTAGACTTTTGGATACATGTTTGTATTCAAAAAGGTGTTCCATCAGATCCTATCACTTGATTGAGAAGTGGAGTTAGCCAAAAGAAAATCAAGCAAGTACTATCACATTTCACCCGGGTAAAGTATGAAAGTTATGAAGTATCAACTTGCAGCTTTTGGAGTTCTCAAGGTGAGAAGTTTTTCCACTTATGTTTCAAGTAGGAGTTATAGATTCTTGGAAAGGATTTGTTTGAAGAAATGTTTTACAACTTTATGTGAAACATGGACACTTGGAGACATTCAGGTAGCAAATCAAACATTTAGTCATGAAGGTTTGATGAGAGCAGATTCTACACAGAAGAGATCATTGATCTTCGATAGATCTTGCATGATCTTGAGTATTTATGAGTCAGTTGTCTATCCTTTGTTTGTGAAGATTCTTAACATTGGAAGAAGTAAGTCAAAGATTCAGGTTCTATCAGATTTGTGTTGCAGAGAGATATAAAATACTTGTTATGTTGCAGAAGGTTATGAATCCTATAAAGCTTTCAGCAAGGTTTTGTTATGTTAGGATCAGCTAACCTTATTCTAGATTTTGGAAAGCTGAGGAATGACATGGAAAGCTATTGGCATCTAATCAATGCTAATAAAAAGGATTCAGAATTTTTGTTCCAGATACAGGTATTGATCACTGAACATCAGATTTATGAAGGAAGACGTTCCAGATTTCATAAAGTCTGATATATTTGAAGAATACTGGATACTAGTGTTAAATCATCCAGGGGGGTGATGAAACATGAAGACTTATTTTCAACCATATGTGAAAGAATGCAGATTCATACTTAGAGGTATTCCTATTTCAAGTATTCCTATATTTCCTTTGTCAGGTTCTCTTTAGGTTCCAACTTTGAAAGAAGAAGGAAGAAAAAGAATGTTTGGAGAAAGTTCCTGTTAGGTGTTCCTGTTCAGGAGCAGGTTCCAAAATTCTATCGAAGAGAAGCTTGATATTTCAAAAAGGTATATTTCAGAAGTGCACACATATATGTTTATACCAAGTTATGAAGGAAAGAGGTATGAAGAATTTAAAGGATGAAGACACGATGACATCATAGTTTTTTGACTCATATTTCAGTTGATTTCAATTGAGTTGAGTTGATTTGACTTGAGTACAGTCAAAGATGAACCAGCAGTGTTCATAATGCACTAAGTTGTGAGTTGTCAGTCACAGGTTCCAGGATTGAGTTCTTGATTTTGTTTAGTGTATTTACATGACGCAGCAGAAATATGTTGAGAAACCTTTTTTGGAAGGTAAATGCAAATATGTGGATCCTAGTGTATGTTTTCAGGTTTTGAAGATAGGAGATAGCAAGTTCAGAGACAGTTCACGCTATATTTGTTGTCAAGCAATGATTGCTTGATGTGTATACTATTGGATATCTAGTTTGCATATTTTCTCAAGTATTATGGTTCATATTCAACAAGTTCAAATTTTTTGAAGGAAATTCAAATTCAGTTTTGAAGAAGACTTTTGAAGAAAAGGTTTGAAGGTCAATTTGGGAGTACAAGCTTGAAGCTTGTGATAGTTTGCAGCTTATGAAGTTTGCAGATTCAGTTCAGTTTGTACCAATATGACATTGCAGGGGGATTGTTGGAAAACAATGTTCCTATTGCTCAAAAGTCCAGAAGTGAAAGCATGTATAGCGTCTTTTAAGAGATGTATTATAATCGCCCAAAACGTTATGATATGAAGGGGATCAAATTTGCTCCTATGCGGTGATTTTCTTTTTGAATGATGTGACCTATCACCTTGATTTCACAACACATAAAACAAAGAAATCAAAACTTGATCTATGTGCATGTTTCATAATGAAACACAGTCGTGTGGTTAACTAGGACACTTTTTTATATATTCACTTGTTTGTATGTTCTATTCAAAAAAGCATATGATGATCATTTTGCGTTTCACATAAACACTAGGTAACGAATGCTATTTATTAAACACTAAGGATTGTAAGAATTTTCATTTAAGTTTTTGAAAATTGCACCTTCCATTCATGATATAAGATTTACACAAGATTGCACCTTCTCCTATATTATTATGAAACAATTCTCTATTTTTGCAAAATATTTATAAATTTTAATTCCAAACGATCCATAAAATGTAAAGGTCAATCCTTCTAAAGGATCATGGGTTTCACACATCTTTGGTAGAAAATCTACATAAGCATGATAAAAAGGATTCCAACTCAAAAAACATTTCTGAAAGGAAAAGAAGCAGCCTCTTGTGAAGAAGTGTTTAACTTTACCATGACCATAATGTTCCACGAGTATACGTAGACTTCCTACAAATCTCTTATCATCAACCGTTGTAATGTTATGGATGCGAGTAAATATAGTTTCCATTGTGATATGTTCCATGAAAGAAGAAAATCGCTTTCGGGTATCCTTCGTGAGGAGTACGTAACTAACGGCATTTTTTCAAAAACAGTTTGTTCTCTATCTGAAATTCCGACAAACTACTTGTTCGACTCGCGAGTTGCGGCGTAGGTGATGCAACATGCACGTATTGGGGATTGAACGTAATAGAATCCCCGAACATGAAAAAAGAATTTCATGCCGTATGGGAATAGGGAGGCGTTCTAGGCACCATTTGCAACTCATGGGATGAATACTCAATCATCGCATGGGGATGATAGACGCAGTTGAGACACGGGAGTCGGGACTAGAGAAGTTGAGAGCCGAGTCCCGACTCCCGACCCTTCCGTGAGCTCAAGAGGCCTGTGCATACAGCTGGGGGAGTTCGCAAACTGAATCTCCTTTCTCGCGTGCTTATAAGAGATCGACATCTCTCTCCTTTTCTTTCACAATCCGTTTTCTCTCTTTCTCTATTTTCTAAAGTCGCTCTACGTTAAGAGTCCTCAAGTATCTCCACTAGCCATGGAAAGCTCCCTTTGCAGTTCCTCCGGCTCTCAAAATTGGAGCTCCATCGCTGTTTCCCGCAGAAGTTCTGGTTATGGCTTGTCTGAATCCCCGATGCCGAAGGTGGTCGGATTTCCACATCAGAATCGAGTTGTTTCGTTGCATGTCCAACGCAGTCGTACAGCTGTTGCCACCAAATCGCTGGGTAGAAGAAAGCTACAGAGGACAGTTGCATTTGCACCATCCTCTCCTTTATTATTTCCATCGCCTCCTTCGGCGTCATTCAAGACCGCTGCATCCCAAACTTTAGCACAAAATGACGACGGAGATGGTGTGTCTCCATTTCATTGTTTCGCTTGTGGATTACAAGCATGGATTATCAGATTAATTTCCAATCTTCATTCCGTAGGTCTAGTTTCACTTATAACACACTCTAGTTTCTCATTTATGAGTTTCTCTCAGAAAATGACGCTAAACCTGAAGTATCACTTTCTGTATCTTCTCTTTCATAGCTTTCTTGATCCATGTCATATTTCTAGCAAGGGGTGTAACTAAGATTACTTTGTCATGAAACTCATATTGCCGTTTGCGTAGCCAGGTTTCATTTATTTGTAAACAATGTCTCCGGCCTTTAAGCTGAATCATACTACTTGAATCATCGTCCGTGGTCTTCTTTTGAACGAGATGGAAAACTATGTGCATTAACGATGGTTCTACTGGCACAGCAATGATCATGACTAGGTCTTGTTCTCACATTTTAAAGGTTCTATAGTCTCCCGGTCTGTTACGCCAACAAATTTCAGATGTCGCTGATCTCAAGTTAACATTTCAATGCTTTGTGTTCCATCGAAATGGAAAATACTATTGTTCACAATCAGCTCATAAGCTTTACATGTTTGATCGGACTTATGTCTAGCGTACTGTTTAAGGCCCGATAATCACTTGAAATCACTAGTCCCAGAGTGGCCGTCAGCTTGCAGCTAAT
>CM035423.1:13165337-13350337 GCA_020310875.1 Ceratopteris richardii
AAAGGAGGGGGTAATAGCTAGCGTCGAGGGTGTGGGTTGCTATGGGTATGCACTCTATATGCTCAGGGGGTGAGATACAAATATGATATGCATTTGGCGGGGGGGGGGGGAGAGGGGGGGGGGGGGGGGGAGAGAGAGAGAGAGAGAGAGAGAGAGAGAGAGAGAGAGAGAGAGAGAGAGAGAGAGAGAGAGAGAGAGAGAGAGAGAGAGAGAGAGAGAGAGAGAGAGAGAGAGAGAGAGAGAGAATATTACAGCATTTTACTATCTTTGGCTACGCACGAAGTAAGATGACTGATGAAGAGCTTCGAAATATGATATGTGGGAATTTGAGTTGCAGGATTTCTCAAAGGTTCATTTTCCTTTGTTTTGATTGTCGCTCTACATTTCAAATCCAAATCTTATGTGCATCTCATTTATACTTGTGAAACCCAGGGAAAGCTGTGATGATAAAATGAAGTATTTTCTGAGTAAATGCTTCTATCATTCTGGACAATATAATTCTGATGCAGACTTCAAACAATTGGATAATAAGTTAAAAATGCATGAGGTATTGTTTCATTCGTTACTCAGACTTCTGTTTTTACTTTTTTTATTAGTAATGTCAACAATACTATCATAAAGTTATTAAACGGATTTCTAATAACAGTTTTGGTAAGCATCTTATGGATTAAGACATATCGGTGAATCAATATAATAATAATAATTGTAATCATTATTTTTATTATGCTTATTGCATAGAGAGATTGCCTTTTTTTCTGTTATATGTTATTTTGTGTTTATTTTCAGCCGTTAATGGAGGACTGAGTTATTTTGCAGCGTGCTATATAATAATTCAACACCTAGATTGAGATGTGTTGTTTTTCTTGTATGTTTGATAGATTAGTTTTAAAATAGTTTAGGATTGTGGATCTCCTTTTCTCTTCCTTTTTTTATTCGTCTCAGTTGGAAATCCTGTATGAGTCTATTTTCAGATGATCTTGAATTGCGGATGCCTTTGTTTTTTCTAGAAGTTGAACGAAAAGATAAACAAATGAAGAACTGGAAAATATGACAAAAATTATGTATGTACAATGCCAGTGGACTGTCTGTCGTATGTAAGAAAAGTTTAGCTTGACCCCTGAATCTCATGAACTGTAGCTGGCAGTCTTCTGTGAGGTGGTTTTCCTGGCAAAGTAGCAAATAATCCTTCAAAACTTGAGATAGAGGGTGTGCCCACAATATGGTCTCTGTTGTGGACTACTGGGTTATCCTACTGAGAATTCGACATCTTCATTGGAATCATCCCCATCATCTCTCTTTGGGTGGGAAGCATGTTGAAGATGTCTCAACCATGGCAAGTGGATTTGCATGAGAAGCACTATTGAAAATTTGCTAGTCTCCAGTGCGAAATCTGGTGAGCAAGCCACGATGATTAGACTCTAAAAAGCATGCATGTGTCACTATGCAGGGCAGTATAGATTGCACAAGACCGTAGTACAGCAGTCTCTGCAATTGTGTAAGAAAAGATAATGCAAGCAGGGTCATCACTTGACTTCCTTGATAGGGTTCTGTGGTGATTATTATCTAAAAGCATGCACATGGTTCCCTGCAGCGCAGTATGGTTTGCGCGAGACCATGATACCGTGGTCTTCTTAATTGTGCAAAAAAAGAGATGCAATTAGGGTCATCGCTATATTTCCTTGACGCAATTCTGTTGGCGATTGTGCATGGGGGGTCATCCACATGCAGTATAGCTCATCTGATGACTTAAACAAAGGTCTCAAATGTGTTCCTCTCAAACTATGTGAAAAGCATGAGACTTTTCTGAAAGTTTTTTGCACCTGTCTAGTGTGCATCCATCTTGACAAGAATGTGTATTGTCTGCAAATCTGAGAGCTTTCTTGGAAGAAGGTATATGTTCCTTATGACTTTGGCATCTTTGCAAGAATGGCCCTTTGAGATCCCAATTCAGCACTCATTCAGATCCCAGGCTAGCCCTCCTTAGTATCCCAGGTTAGCTGCTGTAATGTTAGCACCTCTCAATTTTCAGAGCTTTCATCTCAAAGCTTGTGTAAGGTCCACTTAATGGACTATGCTGTAGATGGAATAATTTTCTTTTTGTGGTAAAGTTTTAGTGGACTGAACAACTTGGGTGGACCACCACCTTTTTGGCGACCATCTGTAAGGCCAGGTCTCACGGCAAGGACCACCACCTGATGGGGACTATCACCCACGAGACAAAGAAGGTATAACTGGCCTCAGCACTTGTAACTACCCAAGGCCGCCACTAGCAATGCTCGTGGAACTGCCCAGGTTGCCTTGAAGCCTCCATCTATTTGACCACTACTCTGTGTATGTGGTTGTGAGCTTGTGCCTACTTCATCTCCCTCGAGGTATATGGACGATGAAAAACCAATCTCTTTTCTTGCGACAACTAACTACTCGCCTTTGCCTCTTCTTTGGCGTCTTGTTTCCCTTACATCAATAGATGTAATTTCTCTATAGATATTGGCGAATGTAAGCTCCCATTATCATCAACCACGTCATGTATATTATGAGGGACTTTTTTTATTGATGTATCTATATTCATCTCAAAAAAAAAGGAGAGCCAAAGGTTAATTAAGTCGACCTTAGTCCATTGATGGCTAAATAGGTGATGTGACAAAAGAGAGACATTGAAAGGTGATTGACTGGGCAGAAGTAAGCAACTGATATGTGTGTGTGTGAGAGAGAGAGAGAGAGAGAGAGAGAGAGAGAGAGAGAGAGAGAGAGAGAGAGAGAGAGAGAGGGAGGGAGGGAGGGAGGGAGGGAGAGAGAGAGAGGGGGGATAGAGAGAGAGAGAGAGAGAGAGAGAGAGAGAGAGAGAGAGAGAGAGAGAGAGAGAGAGATTAACGTCTACCAAAAGGCCAAACTTGGCCTATGACACATAACCATGTGCAACTGTGGTCATCTCTGTGTATCGATGAAAAGAAAAGTACTCACTACAGAAAAGAACTATGTAGGCTGAAAACAGCAAGATGGTGTACCTAGCAATGATGGAGTAGTGGAGATAAAGTAGTGGTGTGTGGGGGGATCGTGGCTCTGACTTTGCAGATAATGGCCACCTACTACATGGGGACATATGTGGGAGTGAATATGTACACACTAACTGGTACAGATGGGTGGAGGAGGGTGGAGTATATGGTACATCGGCAGTGGACTCAACATCTCTTGCAAGAGGGAGACCCAAGTGGTGGTGTTGCACCAATGCTCCATCATGTGGTCATGGGCTATCATGATGCTAGAGATATCCTCATGATGGAGTCGTGGTCATCAGTACGAAGTCGTACGTGATCTGCGTCACACTCTCTGTGCCGCTGCCTGCTCGAGAGTGAGCCCTATGCCTCTTGAAGGCTGATCTGCTGATGTGGCCCAAGTCTCCAAAAGAACTGAGAAATAGTCTGCTAGGAACCCCGCTGTGTCGGACATGTGCTCTCTAACATTTGCTCTCATCTCTCATATGGTGCCATGATGTAGCAACCCACCGTGATGTAGAGACCCACCCTCCGCTGGTCTCCTATGGTCATGCACAACAAGAGGGGTGAGAGAGAGAGAGAGAGAGTCATATTAACGTCTTTTGGAGGCCAAACTTGGCCTACGAGACAAAAACCATGTACAAGTGTAGTAACCGTGTGTAGAAGATGAAATGAAATGAAAAGTATATCGCTACACGGTCCCCATATGGCTGCCCCATACATGAGCGCTTGCGTAACCAAAGTGTCGAAGAGCCACCCCTTTGTGCAGGGCTCCTGAAAATATGCCTGGTGGCACTGTCTCTCCATCAAAGCTAGTGCTGCGTACCCACGTGTGATGCGGTCACGGGCTGCCTGAGACATAGAGAAGACCCCTGATGCTGTTGTAAACGTCACTCCCAAGTAAACATATGATTTGACCACCTCGATCGGTCCACCTGCTGCTGTGAACAAACTATGTCTACGTGCCTGTGCTGATGTATGAAAGATCATTACCTTGGTTTTACCAAGGTTCACTGATAACCCTTTGTGTCTGCAAAAGTCATCTAGGCCATGTAGATGATGTTGTAGACCTTCTGAAGACTCTGAAAACAGTACAATATCATCAGCGTATAAAAGAATATGGACAGTGGACCCACGTACCTCAATGCCATCACCCCCCCTGTTGCTGTATGAAGTCCACTATCTCATCAATGTAGAGACCAAAGAGGGTGGGTGAAAGAGGACATCCTTGCTTCACCCCGATAGTGCTAGCAAGTGGATGAGATAAGCCCCCTAGACATCTGATTCTACCATATACTCTCTCGTATAAGGCGTAGATCCCCCATATCATCTCCTCCTGAGCTCCGATATCAAGTAGTCGTCTAAAGAGTCGTTCCCTCGGAACAGTGTCAAATGCTTTGCGGAAGTCCACAAAGCAACAATATAATCTCCTCTTCCTCACCCTTGCCTGGTCGATCAGGCATCTTAGAGTGAAGATGTGGTCAATGGTAGAGTAATCGCGTCTGAAACCTGCCTGTCCTAGAGCCCTGATACCCTTCAGCAAGAGTACTCAACTTTGTCTCTAGTACCGCCCCATATAACTTGGCCAATATAGGGCCAATCATGATCGTCTGGTATGTAGTTGGATCCATAGTATCTCCTTACTTATGAACGGGCAGTATGGTGTGCTCAGTCCATGAGTCAGGGAACCCTTAAACCAATGCACGATTGAAGAGGTGGGCAATGAGCGGTGCGAGGGTCATGCCTCCGTAAATTAGGTGCTCTGCCTGTAAACCGAAATGGTCATGGGCCCTTCCATGCTGTAGACGGGCAATAGCGCGTCCCACCATAGTGGGTGTGAAGAAGTCAAAGGTAGTAGGACGTGAGCTCTGTGGTCAGGGAATGGGAGGCTGGCTTGGGATCTCGTAGAGGCTCCATGCATAGCTATGCCAAGTGCTCGGGTCTCGGATGGGTGTCTGCTATCTCCTCTCTCTCAAATGTTGTCATTGCCACTACACTGTCTCTACTCATGAGCAAATGGTAAATATCCGAGTATTGTCTCTCCTCCCAATCTCGTCGTTTGCGGCGAGTAAGGCTTTGCATGCGACGTTGTGCCTGTGTGTGTGTAATATCCCCTCTATGCTCTAAAATTCGTAGGTGCTTCCATAGCTCACGGCAATCTGCATCATACGAGAGGTTATGGGGCATGGATCCTGTGCGTGGAGGGTGAATATGTGTGCCGTGTGTGAAGCTTCGGAGAGTTGAGTCCTGTAGGATGGTGGTGAACTGTGATGTAAGTGTGTCGAAGGGTGAGAGTGGATCGAGGGAGAGTGGGCGGGTGTGTAAATGGTGTGCATAAACGTGTGAGAGCTCGTGTGTGAAGTGTATCGTGGTGTGTGTCTCAGTGGGCGAGGGAGGGTCTAATGGAATAGGAGATGAGAGTGTGAATGTGATAAATGTATGGTCAGCACCAAGTGGGCGTCGTCCAATACTAAGTGAGGGGATGAGTGAAGCTCCAGAGGTGGTTCCCAAAATGTAGTCGTTTGTGCTCTCACCTCCCCCGTAAGAGAAGAAAGTAAGTCCTGAACCTGGCCAACGATTCATCCCGTTATATATAACGAGTTGATGTCGACTGCCTAGCTCAAGTAGATGTCTCCCATACCCGGTGGTGTCCTGACCCATATCTTCCAATACTCTACTGGTGCTCATCTCATCCGGGTCTCTAGCCCTCATGAGATGTGGGTGATCCATGTCGTATGCCTCACACTGATGTGACTGAGTGCGGCCATTGAAGTCCCCCATAAGGAAGACTTCACCTAGTGTGTTGTAATGTAGTATCTCATCTGAAAGTGCTGTGTATGGTGAGTCTCTGTCTCGGATCGGTCCCCCCAAGATCCTGTTCTGCGTATCGAGATCCGCCTGGAGGGAAGTAGCATATAGCAATGTAAATCCATCTCCCCTGTGCTATCTCCATGCGAACCCACATGTATCGTGCCTCCTCATCTCTTCCTATAATATGGATCTGGCTCTGTATTTCCTATCTAAATACAATGGCCACTCCTCTCGACCCTCTCGCTGTACTCTGTCTCGTCGTGGTCCTGAATGCAGATTCCCAATGAAAACCTGCGATGCGTGGTAGACCTCTCTCTGGGCTCTCGTGTGTCTCTATGATGCACGCAAAGTCATGTGATGCCAGGATCTCCTCGAGTCTATCTGGTCATATCTAGAGTGCCCCGTTGCAATTCCACACTTCTTCTCTAAGTGGTGTCTCCTGGTGTAGTGATGTCTCATAGGCCATGTTTCCCTATTTGATAGGGAGTCCATCTATGAAGTGTTGATATATTTAGGTAGTGATGTGTGTGAACACACTAGGACCGTCGGGGCACTTTTTTCCCTCTTTAGGAGGTTTCTTTCCCCTGCTTGTATATACGCCTATTGCCCTAATGGGCTACTTATCTTTGTACATTTTCTAGTAATACAATCAGTATTGTGTGTTGTGCTCCAAGCTTCTTCTCCTTCCTTGTGCTGTTTGCGTGCTTCCGCAGACATCTATCTCCAACGATTGGTATCAGAGCAGGTCGTCGCTTCATCTAGGGCGTCGTCGACACTAGTCTAGTTGCAGTCTCAGAATCGCACGAATTTTGGTGAGCATACTCAGTGTGTTTCTGAGATCAAAACATCTTCGCTCTGTGGTGCCGAAATTGCGATCTTAGCTCGTTTCGGCCTCCGAACGCACTATCACAGCGCTTGTGCACGCTATTTCGTCCTTTTGTGCCAAAGGTATATACCAGTTTCTATTCGCCGGTATAAGCATCTCGAAGTCTGCTACAGGTCTAGCAGAATTTGTCCGGGCAGTTCTGTTCAACTTTTTGAGGTACAGTCAATTTTCTGCATCAAGGTATTTTAGTCACCGGCCATCGCTGAAAGCAGTGATGTATTTTGTATGTTGGCTATTGAGGATAAGTTGGATAGTACCAACTACCCATTGTGGGCTTATATGATGCGACATGTGTTGGTTGCAAAAGGACTATGGAACATTGTGCAGGGTGTCGAAAAACGTCCTATCACACCTGCAACTGTTACAACTGCAGGTACTAAAGCTGATGCAGATGTCGAAGATGATGATATTCTGCATATTCCTGTTCGTGCTACGGTTTCTGTTGCACCTACTGCAGAGCAGATTCGTTGGGATCGCATAGATGCCCAGGCACATGCATTGATAGCTTTGTCTGTCAAACGTGCCATTATTCTTCACATTCTCTCTTGTAGAACAGCTAAGGATGCTTGGGATACACTTACCACATTGTACCAAGCTAGGAATGAGGCTTGTGTTGCTTACCTCCGAAAACAGTTGTAGAGTGAGCACATGAATGAAGGTGATTCTATGGACAGTTTCCTAACGAAGATAAAAGACTTGCAGGAACAGTGGATTTCTGCTGATGAGGTTATACGAGATAGCTCACTTGTGCAGACCGTTCTGAATGGTCTTCCTGATTCATATCAGAGTTTTGCTTCTACTCTTCGGTTGATGATGAAAGGCAATCCAAATGCCTTGTCTTTTGAGGAGTTAGTCTCTGTTTTGTTGCAGGAGGATCAATCCAGGCAGAACAGGTCCATTATACGTGTTGCAAATCAAGCTTTCCTGGCTAGTCAGAACGGCAAAGGAAAACGGAGCTCTTCAAGTAGTAAGCAGAAATCTGCAAATGCTGCACATTCGAAGAAGGAAGATAAAGATGAGAAGAAATCAGAAAAGAAGAAATTGTTTTGCAAGTACTGTAAAGGGAATGATCATATCATAAAGAACTGTTAAAACTGGTTGCTAAAGAGGCAAAGAAGAAATAGGCTTGGATGGTTGTTGCAGAGGCCTCTACACTAAAAACAGAGTCTCTTAATCTTGTGCACGAAGAAGAATGGGCGTTTACTATTGTTTGCAGTTTTGACCCATCTTCTCATGAGCAATGCATGTCTGCATTAGACTCAGATGTTTGGTACTTTGATAGTGGGGCGACCAAACATATTACCTCGCAGCGCAGTTTCTTCTCTTCACTCGAGCCTGCCCCTACACGGAATACTGTTACGTGCGCCAACAACTCATCTTATCCTGTTATGGGAGTCGGTAAGATCATTTTGACTACTGCTGATGGTAGTTCTTTCACTTTGTCAGATGCTTTGTTTGTGCCAGGGATCAAGAAAAATCTATTATCAGTTTTTGCATTAGCCAAGATTGGCTTGGTTGTGAAATTTGTTGATGACAGGTGTACAGTACATGATCTATCAAATAGCGATGTGATTATTGCTTCTTGCATTTTATGTCGTTGGCTGTATAAGCTCACAGACTATGAAAGATCTGTAAATGATTTTGCATGTGCAATACATGATTCTCAGGCTATGTCAGATGCAAAGCTTTGGCATGCAGGCTTTGGTCATCTGAATTTTGCTAGTTTGCTACGCCTACAGAAATCTGAAATGGTGTCCTCTTTGCCCAAACTTGAGGCACCTGGAAAACATGTTTGTGAAGGCTGTATTTTGGGCAAAATGCAGCGTTCTTCGTTTAAAAGATGGTTAAGTTCGGGCTACTCAGAAATTGGAGCTTGTACATAGTGATGTCTGTGGTCCTATGCAGACACCTTCTTTTGGAAATTACCTTTACTTCGTGACTTTCATCGATGATTTTCCAAGGCATGCATTGGGTATATCCATTGAAGGCAAAGTCCGAAGTGTTCATGTGCTTCAAACAGTTTTTGGTTTTGACTGAAAATTTGTCAGCATGTAAAATAGACACCTTCCGTTCTGATCGAGGGGGGGGAATATATGTCTTCTGATTTTAATGCATTTCTGGCTGAACGTGGGATAAAACACTAGTGTACAGTGCCGTATACACCTCAACAGAATGGACTTGTTGAACGAAAGAACAGGTCACTCATGGAGATGGCGAGGTGTATGGTCAAGAGTCAGGCTTTACCACATAGTTTCTGGCTTTAGGCTGTCATGTGTGCAGCATATGTACTTAATAGGTGTCCCACTAAAGCCCTGCAGTCTATCACTCCATATGAGGCTTTGCATGATCGCAAGCCATCTATTGCTCATCTTCGTGTTTTTGGTTGTTTGGCATATGCATTAGTGCCTGAACAACATCGCAGAAAATTAGATGATAAAGCAATAAAATGTATTTTTGTTGGGTACAGTTTTGAAAGTAAAGGCTATCGTCTGTATCATCCACAGGCTAAACGCATTCTGGTTAGCCGTGATGTTGTTTTTGTGGAAGATGCTATTCAGCCATTGCTTTCATGTACTAAGGAGACATCTGTTAGCTCCAAAGACATGTATGATACTTTGCTTCCTCTTTTTACAGGTGGACAGGCTAGTGCTTGTCCTAATGAGGCAAATTCTCAGCCTTTGCAGGTTTCATGTGATGATGCAGATCATTCCATTTCTGATGTAGATTTACATGATGCACTTATTGATGAGAGAGCTGATATTGAGCAAGCAAGAATTATGTTAAAATGGCTGGTGCAGACCTTGCGTGACAGCAAATTAGATTCACCTCTGTCATATCGTACTCGATCAGGCTCTCATAGTGCCTCTTTTGCATCAGATTGCTATGCTATGGCTGCATCTAGTCTCTGTGATGAAACTGAGCCCGTTTCGTTTGATGAAGCACAAAATTCAGAAAATTGGATGGTTGCTATGCAATCTGAATATGATGCAATAATGAAGAATGGTACTTGGTCTTTATGTGACTTGCCTCCTGGCAAGAAGGCCATTGGCACTAAGTGGGTATACAAGCTGAAGCGTAAACCTGATGGTACAGTTGCCCGTTGACAGGTATAAAGTTAGGCTTGTTGCAAAGGGTTATGCACAGGAAAGAGGCATTGATTTTGATGAGACCTTTGCACCTACATGCCGTATGACTATTGTTCGGAGCATATGTGCACTTGCAGCCCATCATGGTTGGAATGTACATCAGTTCGACATTAAAACTTCATTTTTGAATGGTGATTTGCATGAAGAAGTGTATGTTTTTCAGCGTGGCTTTGTGCAGAAAGGGCATGAAAACCAGGTGTGCAGGTTAAAGAAGGCATTTTATGGTTTAAAGCAAGCACCACGTGCTTGGTATGAGAAGATGCATGCCTATCTGATTGCACATGGTTTTGAGAACAGTCCAACTGAAAGCACCTTATATGTTAAGCGTGCTAATGATGTGCTTTTGATCATTGTTGTCTATGTCGATGACATGGTGCTCACTGGTCCTATTGAGAAGCATATTGCTGATTTTTAAGGCTGATTTGCATGCCTCATTTGAGATGTCTGATTTGGGGCATTTGCATCACTATTTGGGCATTCAATTTATGCAAGTTGATGGTGGAATGGCTTTGTGTCAAACAAAATATACTGACACATTATTGCAGAGTTTTGGCCTTCAAGACTCTAAGCCTATTGCCACTCCTATGGAGACAGGTTTACGATTGAGTCTTCATGATGTTGGAGATGCATTTGATGCTGTTCTCTATCAGCAGGCTGTTGGATGCTTGATTTACTTATGCATTACTCGGCCAGATATTCAGTTTGTTGTCTCACAGATGAGCAGGTTTATGCATTGCCGAGGAGTCAAGCATTAGCAGGCGGTTAAGCGCATCTTTCGCTACTTGAGTGGTACTCGGCTACTTGGGTTGTTTTATCCCAAGGGGGGATCACTACCGCCAGATTTGCATGCTTTTTCTGACTCTGATTGGGCTGGTTGCTATGACACTCGTGTGTCCACTAGTGGCTTTTGCTTCATGTAGCCTACTGTGGCTACTTCCAGTTGTGAGGCTGAGTATAGGGAAGCTTTCACAGCGACTCTTTAGTGTCTGTGGCTCAAACGCCTTATGGCTGATTTGGGTGTTGGTCAGTCTTCTGCCACCACCATCTTCACTTCCAGTCAGAGCGCATTGGAAGTTGCGAGGAACCCTATGTTCCATGCTCGCACTAAGCACATTGAGGCGCATTATCACTATGTCAGAGAGAGGTTCTCTGCTTGGGAGATCAGCTTGGCATATGTGCCCACGCAGGAGAACATTGCATACCTTTTCACGAAGGCTCTGCCTAGGGAGAAGTTTGAAGCTTTCTGCAAAGCTTTGGGCTTACTTCCTTTTGTGGAGGGATTTCCACATAGCTTGGCACTTCCTTATACATGAGTGCAAGCTCTTTGTTCACTGCATCACTCTCAGGGGGGATTTGTTGATATATTTAGGTAGTGATGTGTGTGAACACACTAGGACTGCCGGGGCATTAGTTTTCAAGCTTTTTACATTCAAAACTACTTTTCAAACCTTTCCATGTATTAGTATTGAAATTAGGGTTTAGATTTTGACCTTCCATATGGTTAGGTACCCAAGTGTTATGTACCATTTGGGGCGAGTGATTTTGGGCAACAATGAAAAAAGGCTTGTTCCATTGAAAACATGCTCTAGTTCATTATTCCCATTTTAGGGGAAAGCATGAAGGGGCTCCTGTCCAATGTACTGTACTAGTTTCCATGGTGATATGTAGGTGGATCCATAGAAAAGCATCACATCAGAATAGTTTAAACTTCAACAAAGCATCCGTACATTAAGCGAATTTGAAGATAATTTCATAAAGACTATTCGAGTAGTAAAGATGTTCTACTGCATCATGTTGGAAGGATTGTCCAACTGTTGTGCAATCTCAATGAGAAGCCGTGGTTTCCTGGAATACTACAAAGGGTTGCTCCCATGATTTGGAAGGCAAATATTTTTGTAGTAGGATCCCTCTAGGTGAGCCTCACCCACTCTCCCACAGGATTCAGCCGAGCTGCATTTCGCTCTACATACATAACCCCTTTTTTTTCAGAACATGATTTTTAATTCATTAGAAACCCTCCCCCCCCCCCCCCCCGCCCCCCCCCAACACACACACACACACACACACACACACAAAAAAAAAAAAAAGAAACCACCACAAAGAAAAAAAGAAAGAAGAAAAAAATTATTTGTTTGTGTAAGTATAAATGTATGTGCATACATAACTATGTATGCATGAACATACATGTACACACACACACATAAAAGTATGTACATATGTACACACACATATGTACACACACATATGTACACATACATATGAATATATACATAAGTACATACGTACACTCATGAATTGTTTGTGTTTTTTTTTTTCTATTATATTTATGTTTGTATTTCATATGTATTGTTTATAAGCTGAGATAACTCTGAACATGCACATGTAGAAAGACAGACTGGCAAATAGGCTATTTTACCTTTCCATTCCACCGAATATCTTTATTGATGTGGCAAGATGTGTTAGCCACTCATCTGCTTCGACACAAGGATGGACAAGGGTTATTGTGGAAAAGCCCTTTGGAAGAGATTCTGAATCATCAGCAGAACTTACAAGAGGTTTAACACAATTTCTTACCGAGGAACAGATATACAGGTCAGCGTTAAATAAATGTAAGGCCCTTATAACTTGCTGGTCTGGAACAATTGTCATGACATTGGTGGTTTGATTGTAATGCAGAATTGATCATTATTTGGGAAAGGAGCTTGTTGAGAATCTTTCGGTTTTGAGGTTTTCCAATTTGGTTTTTGAACCTTTATGGTCAAGACAGTATATTCGAAACGTCCAGTTTTTGTTTTCTGAAGACTTTGGTACAGAGGGCCGGGGAGGGTATGGATCTTGAAGTTTTATGTAGCTTTCCGAATTGCATGTGTACAGTATCACAATATTTCCAACATTCGCAGGTATTTTGATAATTATGGTATTATACGAGACATCATGCAAAATCATTTGCTACAAATGTTAGCTCTTTTTGCAATGGAACCTCCTGTCACTCTGGATGCAGAGGATGTCAGGAATGAGAAGGTACACTATCCTCATTCATCTTGAAAAATTTGTATGATTGCAAGCCAATGTTCTTGCCACTGAGTAGTGCAGAGAGATAACTGTTGGGACTTGATAGAACTTCAACTTTCTAAGCACACAAGAGATCAGCAAATCTTAGAATGCTGGCGAAGGAGATTTTTCTTTGCTTCTCTAATTTTTTTTGAAACTCATATATTTGTATTATTATGGAATTTTGATTAAAATTTTTATAATATTTTAACTATTATGATGATTATCATAGTTGTTGTTGTTCTTGTTATTATTGTTTTGTAAGTTAGTGGCGCTGTTGATATACAAAAGAGAATATGGTTTTTGTACGGGGTATTTGTGAGTTGATGGCTCATTTACAAAGCATGTTATTATAATAGTGTATATGCAATCGAGAAAGAGACATTTTCAGTCCTAAAATATTCTGGACTGATGACTTATTATATTTAGCAATAACTATCAAACAAAGATGGCCCATTGTTGTTATTGATGTGTCTTGACAGGTAAAGGTTTTGCGTTCAATGCGAAAATTGCACTTGGAAGATACCGTTCTTGGACAATACAAGTGCCAAATGAGAGGAAATGTGAGAATCCCAGGCTACACTGAAGATAAAACAGTTCCCTCAAACAGTATTACACCAACCTTTGCAGCAGCAGCTTTATTCATAGACAATGCTAGGTGGGATGGTGTGCCATTCCTTATGAAGGCTGGAAAAGCACTTCACAATCGAAGGTAAGTGTAATTACGTGTTTCCACTTCATGGGATGTGATATTTATATTGATCAGCGTTGATAATCACAAGGCTTTTGTCTTGTCCATGCATTGTGTTATAATGTTGGTATCTTTGATTGTGGTTTGATTTCCGTCTTCTTTTTATTGATATAGAGCAAGTATTAAATGCCTTCAAATGGAAATTTTTCCATCTCTGTAAGGTGAGTATGGATGACATGAATTTGAGAAAGAAGGAAATCCTGTGATCAGTGAATACTAGCACAAATAAAAATATTTAGTAGCAAGGATGGTCTTAGTCCCATGTCAATATCTTAGGCAATAAATCTTGTACTTTCAGATGTTCAAAAACACTGCATGCTTTCAAGAGGAGGAAGGAGTGTGGTGTGAGAACCTTTATTTTATTAAAAGGTTTGTTGCAGTGGCAACTGCAGATATCAAGGTGCAGATATGTAGGGTATTTATATTTTGCATCTATGTTTGTGGGGGCAAGGGAGTCCATGACAGTTCAAGGATAATATGAACTCTTGTATAATGTACAAAGATTGACAACACATGCTAACATAGACACATACTTTTGTCCATGACATGGTTGGTGATCCACTTGAGTGGATAAATATTTTTCAGTATCTGAGTGGTGGAAGTATTATGCTTATGTTAAAATGAGGATACTTTTTCTTAGGAACTCGCTATTCTTGTATTAAGTTTGTTCACATGCTACAAACTTGAGTAGTTATGAAACAATTTAAAAGACTGCTTTGTCAACTCAACAAAATGGATTGGAGACTAGCAAGAACTATGCCTTGGCCTTGTGTCTTCTTGTTGAAGTTCAGTGCAAGTGATTGGAGGATAATGATCCCTTGAACATCAGCCGGGTAGAGAACCAGGAGCAACTCTCCGGTATAATTCGTTGGAGGAGTTGTCCCTGTGAGCATGAGAAGGGGCTATGTCAAAAAGTTCGTTTATCTTGCAATGATATCAGAACGGGAAATGACCTCTAGTAAGCTCAAGATGATGGAGATCAACCCCCCCCAATGCAAAAATCAAGTGGGTTCACACCACATGGCCCAATAGCAACCAGCGGAAGGCAGGAAAGAGCCCATTTGCGGCCATTGGACAGCGCACGAATGACTTTGGGGATAATGGCATGTTTAGACAAAGCTATCAATGCATATATCTGTGCATCTCTCTCATCCCAACGAATTTGCTCTTCAGTAGGTGCAACAAAAACCGAAGCAAGACCCAGAAATTGAAGATCATCATCTTCAAAACCATGTGTATCACCTTCAATTACTGTATTTGCAGCTGTAGTAGGACTCTTTTTAACACCATACACAATATTCCACAGGCTTTTTGCTAGCAATACATGATGCATCTTGTATGCCCACAATCGGTAATTACTACCATCCAATTTATCCTCAAGAGCCAACATATGAAATACATCATTGCTTTCAACTATCGCGAGTAACTAAATACCCTGATCGGGAAAATTGACTCTATTTCAAAAAGTTGAAGAGAAATACCCAAACGAGCTGTGCTAGACTTGTAGGAGACTTTCAGGCACTTGTACTGATGAACTGAAACCTGTATATATGTTTGGCACAAAAGGAAAAAATTGCCTACATAATTGCTACAATAGTGCATTTGGAGGCCGAAATGAATTCATTCCTAATTGCCTTGAGTATGCTCACCAATTTTCATGCAATTCTTAGACTGTGACCGGAGGGGTCTCGACTATACACTGTAAAGAAAGGTGCGACCTGCTCTAATACCAATTTTTTTGGATTTTCAAGGTCTGCAGAAGAACACGAACAACACTTTCATAGTGAGAAAAGCATAGAAACTTATAAAGGTCATAGATATCTGATGTTCCAAGTAAGTGTATTGTCTCTCTCAAATGGTAGGCTTAGTCAGTATCATGCTTTTCATGCTGCCACTTTTGATCCACTCTGGGCATCCTGACCTCACCTCAGGGCAGATGGTCAGCCTCACCTCAGGGCAGATGGTCAGCCTGCAGCATTGTATCTCTTTTTTCTTTCAATGGCCATATTTTTACTTACTGTATATCTTCTCAAGGAGACACCATATTTCAGCACACATGTTGCTGAGGGTAGACTAAAATGTGGAAAAATCAGTGTGACAGATCAAAAGCAGCAGAGTAGAATGCAAGAATTCTGCCATTGAGAGATAAGAAGATTCTACATTTTTATCCTTCCGGTTATGGGTTGAAAACTCTTTTGATATCTTATGTTAAAGAGGGTATCTGTTGCCAAAGCTCTCACTTTTAAAGCACTAGAAATTCTTCTTTCCTTGGTGGATATATTCATTGGTCCTACATGTATCCATCAGTGTTCACGGCTTATGGAGAATCCTTGCAGCTGGTGTCCAAAATATAATTGGGTAGTGTTTGGACTGAAAAATTGGATGAACCACACTTTTACTGCAAGAAGGGATGAAAATATATTATCACAAACCAGAACGTGTTCCAGATTGAGATGATATTCATGATTTGTCGAAGATTTGGAACCTCATGGGACATTAGAATGTGGATTCTCTCTCTGACTGTTCAGTGTCTCTGTTGCTCCTGAAAACTTCCTTTGTACTGAACAAAATAGGTGCATAATGCATCGGAAGTATATGGCCCATTCTAAATCTCGTCTATGATCTGTATGAGGCGAACGATAATAGCACTCCTGTGAGTATCATGCACTCTCTTGATATTGAAATATGGATTCATGTCTGAAAGAGAAGACAGCACATAGAAAGCTGAAATCAAGTGGTTACTTGAATAGTGCAATGTTAACTCTTTCCATAAAACAAACAGAAGGTGCAGAAATTCAGTAAGGGAGCATTGAAGGATTTTGAAGGCGATATTAGTGATCTCATTAGCTAAAATTAATGTTCAGTATATACCTTGAGTTCAAGAGCTTCTTGCTTGCAAGGAAGCATGAAGGATTTCAGGGAGTAAAGTTACTTGGTGTATTCCTGTAGTTTTAATAATGATATATGGTGTGTGTTTTGATCTTTTATGAATGATCTGCATGTTAAATGATTTTTTGAGATTACTCAATCATTTTGCAGGACAGAGATTAGGGTACAATTTCGACATGTCCCTGGAAACCTGTACAAGTGGAGCTTTGGTGCAGATTTGGACCAAGCAACAAATGAGCTTGTCATCAGGGTTCAACCTGATGAATCGATCTACCTAAAGATCAACAATAAGATACCAGGGTTAGGCATGAGATTAGACAGGAGTAACTTGAACCTACAATTCGCTAATAGGTATTTTCCATCTGGACTTCATCGAAGAACTGCTATTTACCATCTTGCTATTGCAGACTCACTATGAATGCCTAAAACAGGTACTCTGAAGAAATCCCTGATGCATACGAACGGCTTTTGCTGGATGCTATAGAAGGAGAACGTCGTCTTTTTATTCGAAGTGATGAATTGGATGCAGCTTGGGCTATTTTCACTCCATTGTTGAAAGAACTGGAGACAAGGAAAGTGGCACCAGAGTTGTATCCTTACGGTAGCCGTGGGCCTATTGGGGCATATTATCTGGCTGCCAAATACAACATGAGATGGGGGGATATGAATCTGGAAGCGAGATCCTAATATATGCTTTTATAGGGATTGCTGATTGAATAAAGTTTTGCTGAGCGTGAACTTCTGTATGCAAGGCACCTTCTAAAAAGACCTGGTCGTACATGCTGTATTGCAGTCTCAGTGGTGCTTGTACACTAGAATTTGGTCTACACAGTCAGGTAACATGAATAAAAGTGGAGATTAGAGCTTTATATAGCCAGTCCCCTTGTTTGTCAAGTATAGATCCTATAAAGGCCAAGTTGAGCAACATAACAGAATGGCTCAATGAACAAACGTGAATAAATAAATGTTCAAAGTAATTTTCTTTCTGGTATTAAGTGTATTTTTGTTGGTGTGGCACTGATGATAGAGATGAGGTTTAATAAATTAATATGAAAAAGTGTGCTATAAATGTATAAGGAAATTGTCTGCAATGTATGTGGAAATCGTGTCCAATAAATGTATGGTTGTGGCCATGTGTACTAATTATTAATAATACAAAACAATTATTAATAATACAAAACCTACACCTTCTTTGAGATTCAATGTAAGTATGCAAGGTGACCTGTTTCAATGGTTGCCAATAATTTGAAAGTCAGTCCACCTTTGCTTTGGAGTCTTGTTGTTGCCAATATTTTGGATGATTGTAAGTGGTTCAATGTCGTATATATGATGCAGTGACGATATCAAATATATCTCAGTTCATGATGCGCTTACAATATCCCCATATAGATGTACAGAGGGATAGACAATGGCCCATTCAGTCTGTTATTTGCTTAAGATAAGCATCCACTTTTCTGTTTGTTAGATCCGGATGCATAAGAATGGTTTATGCTTGCTATCAAGAAAGGGGTCTTATCATTGCATTTAGTTTTCTACGCATGAATCATGTAAAGGAATGGGTTGGACAAATATTGAACTAGTAAAGTCTTTTGAATGTATAGCTGATCAGTCAAGCGTGTATCTATGGGCTTGATCAAGGATATACCGATTTCCTTGCAGGGAGAAACTTTTGTTATGACCTTCATCCTACTTGCATTACCTAACTCAAATAGTTATTACAACTTACTATCTGAAAGGCCATGGTTGAAAAAAACTAAAGTGTTACAAGATTTGTCATCTCATCAGTGAACATACAGGTAAAATCATTTAAATGAAGATGTAGAGTATTCTTTCTTCTAATCAAGACCTCTTGCCATTAGGAATAATTGACCTCGAGCCATTTGTAGAGCACATGTATTGTTCGGCTAGTACTTGCTCAATCACTCTAATTATAGAGGAAGATATGATTGATGCTCATCATATGATTCCACCTTCTCTGTCTGACAAGGATCTTCGTACCTACGTTATTGAAGGTCAAAACATCTCAGGTAATATTGGATCATTGAAAGCATCCTGCTATGTCAAAATTTGCACGAAATTGTCATGTGAGTTTCAAGTCAAATTGTTGACTCTATCAAAAGAATTTTCAAATGTTTTGCTATGTACTTATGAACATAGAAATCATTCAGATGTATACCTACTAAGCAGTTAAGTTAAAAAATGGAGTCAAGGAAGAACTTGATAGACTATTACGTATCGGGTTTATTCTACCCATTGATCATGCCAAGTAGGTCTCCCCTATTGTGATCATTCACAAGAAGAATAAGCAATTTTGTATCTTTGTCGATTACTAGAAAGTGAATGGAGCAACTATATATACCCAACCCCTTTCCGTTACCCTCCCTTGATAGTATGTTTGATGATGTTTCTGGTTGTGAAGTAAATATTTTTTTAGATTGTTAAAGTGGTTATAACTAGGTCAGGATGGCCGAGCACGATGTGCCAAAACTAGCATTTATCACTAATTGGCAGGTATATGCCTACACAGTTAGGAATGTGCCCAACACCTTCCATTGGTATATATGCAGGATATTTTTCCTCCTTACTTGATTGCATTTATGCGGGTGTTCCTTGATGATTTCTTGGTTCCAAGTTTACTATATAAGCACTTGGGTCATGTTAGATTATGTTTCAATAAATGTAGAGAATTTTGACTATGATTGGATCCAGCTAAATCAGTTTTTGGAGTCTCCTATGCAAAGTTATTAGGTCATATTATGTCTCAAGATAGTATTCAAATGGACCTAGATACAATTAAAGTGACCCTGGATGCTCCTCCTCCAAATAATCCGAAAGAAGTTTTATGTTTGCTAGGCCAAATCTGGTGGCATGACTGACATGTGCAGTTGCTTGCTTATCTACCCATTCCCACCAATAAATTGGCTACAATACTTTCTTGGGAATTCAAGTGGACTCATGAATGTCTGCCTAATTGAAAACCCTCTTGACTCATGTACTGATTCTACAAGTTCTTGATTGGTCCCAACCTCTTCGTGTCTTTGTTTATGCTTCATATATTGCAATTGATAGCATGATGATGCAATAGTAAGATAAATGATATAATCTTGGTTGCTTGCTTATCTAGTCATTCCCATCAATAAACTATCTACAATACTTTCTTGGAAATTCAAGTGGATTGATGAATGTCAAATTGTGTTTACCTAATTGAAAACCCTCTTGACTCATGCACTGATTCTACAAGCTCTTGATTGGTCCCAACCTCTTCGTGTTTTTGTTTATGCTTCATATATTGCAATTGATAGTGTGATGATGCAATAGTCAAATAAATGATATCATCATGTGTATTATTATAGTCATTGTTTAGCTTCTACAAAACATAGCTACTGGGTTACTGAGTACCAATATTTAGGCCTCATTTAGTCTAGAAAAAAATTGTGACATTATCTACTTGACCATAAAGTCACTTTTCATGTGGATCATTTGACGTTAATCTATTTGGTTAAATAGTAGAATTTAGTAGGCAGACTGCATGATGGGTAATCCTATTGCAAAAATTTGACTATGATGTCATCCATAGGCTCCTGTTGGAGTTTGAGGTCTGTGGAAGCACGTGAAAAGCACAAGGAAGAAGAAGAAGCTTGGAGCACAGCACACAATACTAAATGTATTACCACTAGAATGTAGAAAGATAAATGACCCGTTAGGGTTATAAAAATGTATACAAGCCGGAGGGAAAGAACCTTCTAAAGAGGGAAAAAAGTGCCCCGTCGGTCCTAGTATGTTCACATACATCACTACCTAAATATATCAAAAAATCCCCCCTAAGAGTGATGTGCAATGAACAAAGAGCTAGCATTCATGTATAAAGAAGTTCCAAGCTATGTGCAATCAATCCACAAAAGGAAGTAAGCCCAAAGCTTTGTGGAAAGCTTCAAACTTCTCCCTAGGTAGAGCCTTTTTGTGAAAAGTTCTGCAATGTTCCCCTGTGTGAGCACATATGCCAAACTGATCTCCCCAACAAAGTACCTCTCCTTGACATAATGATAGTGCACCTCAATGTGCTTAGCGCGAGCATGGAACACAGGGTTCATAGCAACTATCAATGCGCTCTGACTGTCAGTGAAGATGGTGGTGGCAGAAGACTAGCCAACACCCAAATCAGCCATAAGGCATCTGAGCCACACACACTCAACAATTGGTGTGAAAGCTTCCCGATACTCAGTTTCAGAAATAGAAGTGGCCACAGTAGGCTGCATCTTGCTCAACCAATATATGCATGATCTACCAAGCATGAAGCAAAAACAACTGGTGGACACGCGAGCATCATAGCAACCAACCCAATCAGAGTCAAAAAAGGCATGTAAATCTGGTGATAGTGATCCTCCCTTGGGGTAAAACAATCCAAGTAGCCGGGTACCACTTAAGTAGCTAAAGATGCTCTTAACTCCCTACCAATGCTTGACATCTCGGCAATGCATAAACCTCCTCATCTATGAGATAACAAACTGAATATCTAGTCCAGTAATGCATAAGTAAATTAAGCATCCAACAGCCTATTGATAGAGAACAACATCAAATGCATCTGAAGTATCATGAAGACGCAATCATAAACCTATCTCCATAGGAGTGGCAATAGGTTTGCAGTCTTCAAGGCCAAAACTCGCCAATAATGTGTCAATATATTTTGTTTGAAACAAAGCTATTCCACCATCAACTTGCATAATGATGCAAACGCCCCAAATCTGGCATCTCAAATGAGGCATGCAGATCAACCTTAAAATGAGCAGTAGGCTTCTCATCAGGACTAGTGAGCACCATTCATCAACATACACAACAATAATCAGAAGCACATCATTTGCACGCTTAACATATAAAGTGCTCTCAATTGGACTGTTCTCAAAACCATGTGCAATCAGGTACGCATGTATCTTTTCATACCAAGCACGTGGTGCTTGCTTCAAACCATATAATGCCTTTTTCAACCTGCACTTGGTTTTCATGCCCTTTCTGCACAAAGCCACGAGGCTGAAAAACATACACTTTTAACCATGATGAGCTGCAAGTGCAAAGATGCTACGAACAGTAGTCATTTGGCATGTAGGAGCAAAGGTCTCATCAAAATCAATGCCTCTTTCTTGAGCATAACCCTTTGCAACAAGCCTAGCCTTATACTTGTCAATTGTTCCATCAGAGTTACACTTCAACTTGTATACCCACTTAGTGCCCGCCATACAATTTTCAAAAATTTTGTGCTTCATCAAATGAAACAGGCTCATTCTCATCACAAAGACTAGAGGTAGCCATAACATAGCAATCTGATGCAAAAGAGGCACTATGAGAGCCTGAATGAGTACCATATGATGGAGGTGCATGTAATTTGCTATCTCGCAAAGTCTGCACCAGCCATTTAGGCATAGTTTTTACCTCCTCAATATCAACTCTCTCATCAACAAGTGCATCATGTAGATCTGCATCAAAAATGGAATGATCTACATCATCACATGAGACCTCTAAAGGTTGAGAAATAGCCTCATTTGGACTAGCACTAGATTGTCCACCTATAAAAAGATGCAGCAAAGTATCATACATATCTTTGGAGCTAACTAATGTCTCCTTAAAACATGAAAGGAATGGTAGAATAGGATCTTCCACAAAAACAACATCATGGCTAACCAAAATGCATTTTGTTTGTGGATGATAGACGATAGCCTTTGCTTTCATAGCTATACCCAACAAAAATACATTTCACTATTTTATCATCCAATTTTTTGTGTTGTTGTTTAGGCACTAATGCATATGCCAGACAACAAAAGACACGCAAATGAGCAACAGATGCCTCACATGGATTGATAGACTAGACTGCTTTGGTGAGACACCTATTAAGTACATATGCTACACACATAACAGCCTCAAGCTAGAAATTGTGGTAAAGCCTAACTCTTGACCATACAACTCGCCATCTGCATGAGTGACCTGTTTTTCCTTTCATCAACTCCATTCTATTGAGGTGTATACATTATTGTACACTGATGTTTTATTCCATGTTCAGCCAGAAATGATAAAAATTAAAAGATATATATTCTTGCCCTCGATCAGAATGGAGGGTGCCCATTTTACATGCTCATAGATTTTCAACCAAAACCAAAAACAGTTTGAAACACAAACACTTTGGACTTTGCTTTCAATGGATATACCCATGCATGCCTAGAAAAATCATCAATAAAAGTCATGAACTGAAGATAGTTTCCAAAAGAGGGTGTCTGCATAGGACCACAAACATCACTGTGAACAAGCTTCAATTTCTGAGTAGTTTGAACTAAACCATCTTTTGGAAACGAGGAATGCTTCATTTTGCCCAAAATACTATCACGAGGAAGGAGATAAGGAAGAGAGATCACACACACACACTCTCACACTCGAAGAGGAGCACACACAGATTGAGGCAAGGAAGAATGATCTTCTTCTTCTTCTTCTTCTTCTTCTTCTTCTTCTTCTTCTTCTTCTTCTTCTTCTTCTTCTTCTTCTTCTTCTTCTTCTTCTTCTTCTTCTTCTTCTTCTTCTTCTTCTTCTTCTTCTTCTTCTTCTTCTTCTTCTTCTTCTTCTTCTTCTTCTTCTTCTTCTTCTTCTTCTTCTTCTTCTTCTTCTTCTTCTTCTTCTTCTTCTTCTTCTTCTTCTTCTTCTTCTTCTTCTTCTTCTTCTTCTTCTTCTTCTTCTTCTTCTTCTTCTTCTTCTTCTTCTTCTTCTTCTTCTATTACATAAAATGAATGTACAAGAATGACCTAAAATAAAAAACACAACAAGTGCAATACAGAAAGAACAATACATAAGAAGAAATCCTAATGTCTGCAAATGAGTGAGCTGGCAAAAAAACAAATGTACCATCACTCACGGTAGATAAATGTAGTAAAGCTCAATGAAGTATCCCTAACATACGTCGGCATGACCACTATACATGTCAGATAAAAGAAAAAGTGATATGTGTCATCCTGGATCATCACATGTTGAGTTTGATATCTCAACACTCCCCCTCAAGCTCAACGTCATGTCTTGTAATCCAAGCATCTTCTGAAACTTCTTTAGCTTTTTTGCTCCAAGTGTTTTAGTGAAAATATCAGCAACCTGTTCATCCGTTCTCACATAAACAAGATCAATATCACCCGCTAATACGTTCTCTCGGATGAAGTGATAATGTACCTTGATATGCTTTGTTCTAGCATGAAAAATAGGATTCCGTGCTAAGTGTATGCTGCTAAGATTATCACAATAGATGGTGATACGCTTTTGCGCTTCCACACATGAATCTACAAGTGGAATCTTTGTTGGAGGATAAACACTCCTATGTGCACAACAAAAGCAAATGAACCCTCCTAGGATCCTGAAATTTTTCTGACATAGGCTCTGTATTTTCTACGTTTCTCTCAATACATGCAAAGACTGAATATGAAACTTTGCAGCCTTAAACTAGACTTATAAGGCTTTCAAATGATAGTAAAATCACTCCATTTGGATACTTGATGATGCCTCAACCAGCTGCAACAAAACAGATAACTTGATCTCTTCACAGAGTACTAGCTAACTACACAGACACTGTTTTGCACATTTCTCTGCACATGTGCAGGTAATGAACCCGAGACTTATAACACTGAAAGTAAAACTTATAATCTTTCTAACAAGACAAAAATCATTGAAAAAAGATTTTGGATGAAGGAGAAATAACAATTACAAGACCGGGGGGTCTACCAAAATCATCTAGATAGATAAGAGTGTGTAAAAGTGAAATCTCTGCAAAATATGCAGAGGATAGCTACTAGAGGGTGTGCTTAAGCAAGGGGGCAGCTTGGGCATGTATTTCCATGACTCTAAGTCATAATACAACTCATTAGAGGTTTTAAAGACCACATTCTAACCTCTTTAACCAATCAAAAACATATACATGTCAAAAGTGAGGTCCAATCACATCAAGAGGTGAGCTAAATCTTCTCTAATCAACTTCTTTCCATTATGGGCATAATTTGATGCCTTCAACTCGTGGAAATCAGCCTCCTTTGATTCTGGATGATGTGCTTTGGGGCATGTTCGCACACTCTTGAACTTGAAAAACTTTCAACACTCCCCCTCAAGCTCAAGTCTTTTTCCTTCGTTGCTTCAGCCTATGTCTCTTATGTTGATTGCTTCCTTGAATCCTCCAAGCTTTATACCTTCTAGAAACTTTCTCATCATGTCTGCAACCTGCACTTTAGTGTTCACATACCTTATATCTAGCTCCTTTGCCATCACCTAGCCTTTTTCTATCATTCGGCCTACCGAAATCAAGTTTTTGGTAATAGCAAGGACATGTAATACCTCTGATAAGAACTTTGCTCTTTGATTTCCTTCCAAACTGATATCTCCCACATGTTGAATGGTATGCTCTGAGTTATCATCTGTTTCCACATGCTCTTGATGCTTTGGGACCGGCAAATTACTAAAACGATCCTTTCGACATGACATATGATTGCTACATCCACTGTCTACATACCATACATCTTCACTAGCTTGAGTTGTATCTTCAGCATACCTCATGGCAAGTAAATAATCATTCCCTTGGCTAGATGATGTGTTTGCATAATTACCTTCCCTCTATAATTGTTGTTGTTGCTTTGATTCCCTTGTCTTTGAGCTCTATGATAGCATTCATTTGCAAAATGATGGGGCTTACCGCATACAAAGCATCCATTTGAAATGGGTTGTCCTCTTCCACCAAATCTTGCACCTCTTCCTCTATTTGTGGCTCTTCCACCTCTTTGACCTGCATTTTCTTGTTGTCCTTGACCTCCTTGGTTGCTTTGATATCTTCCTCTTCCTCTTGTAGCACCTCGGTTGTGTCTTCCTCTTCCTCTACCTACATACAACAATTGCCCTTGGCTATTCTTGGCTATTCTTGGCATTATGAACAGCAAGGTTCATCTCCTCTGTCACTATGAGAGTGATTAGTTGATCAAAATCATGAAAAGAGTCCCTTACATACATTGAAGTTGTGAAAGCCCTCCATTTTTCATCATCCCTAAGTCCATTAAGGGTGTGGGAGACAAGATCATCATCATCTAGGGCACAACCGATTGACCCTAGTGCATCTGCAAGCTCTTTAACCTTTAATATGTAACCATTAGCACCTTGAGAGGGGCTTTTCCTAAGATTATTTAGCTCATTCTTGAGCTGAATTTTTCTAGCTTTTGTGGAGGTTGATACAATCTCTCCAAGCACTCCCACACCTTCTTCGATGTATCCAAATCTTGAATATGCCCTACCATAAAGTTGCTAATATGCTGAGATAAAATGAAAATGACCCTTTTGTCCCTTTCATCACACTCTCTTACTGCTCTTCTCTGGTCATTGGTTGGATTTACCTCATCTATGTAGGGTTTTGGCTCTCCACCACTCACAAGTCCCCACAAACCTTTCCCCATCAAAAAATTGCTTATTCTAAATTGCCATGGTTGGTAGTTTCCTTTTCGAGCTTCTCAATTTGAGCATTGAGATCAGCCATGGTGCCTCCTAGCTCTTTTGAACCTCCCCCTTGATGTAATTAAGTTGAAAATGATGGCTTTTACCTCAAAAAATAGAGCTACTCCTCTTGATGAAGCTTCATCTTTGACTTGATGACGTATTTTCTTCCCCTTGTTGACGTGCCCGTTCTTTGCTTCCTTCCTTCAAACTTTGATGAAGTCTTTACTTCACTTCAGTAGCTCCTTATTCTCTCTTTGATACTCCACTTATAGCTCTGATACCACTGTTGGAGGATAAACACTCTTGTGTGCACAACAAAAGCAAATGAACCCTCCTAGGATCCTGAATTTTTTCTCACATAGGCTCTGTATTTTCTAAGTTTCTCTCAATACATGCAAAGACTGAATATGAAACTTTGCAAGCTTAAACTAGACTTATAGGGATTTCAAATGAGAGTAAAATCACCCCATTTGGATATTGGTTGATGCCTCAACTAGCTACAACAAAACAGATAACTTGATCTCTTCATAGAGTACTAGCTAACTACATAGACACTGTTCTGGGCATTTCTCTACACATGTGCAGGTAATGAACTCGAGACTTATACTACTGAAATTAGAACTTATAATCTTTCCAACAAGATAAAAAACATTGAAAATAGATTCCGGATGAAGGAGAAACAACAATTACAAGACCAGGGGGTCTGCCAAAATCATCTAGATAGATAGAGTGTGTAAAAGTGAAATCTCTGCAAAATATGCAGAGAATAACTAGTAGGGGGTGTGCTTAGGCAGGGGGGCAGCTTGGACATGTATTTCCACGACTCTAAGTCATAATACAACTCATTAGATGTTTTAAAGAACACATACTAACCTCTTTAACCAATCAAAAGCATATACATGTCAAAAGTGGGGTCCAATCACATCAAGAGGTGAGCTAAATCTTCTCTAATCAACTTGTTTCCATTATGGGCATAATTTGATGCCTCTAACTCATGGAAATCAGCCTCCTTTGATTGTGGATGATGTGGAAGGCTCAATTTGGGGCATGTTCGCACACTCTTGAGCTTGAAAAACTTTCAACAATCTCTAGCCATGATGCCTCACATGCTGCCATTGCATTACCTCTATGCTCAGCCTTTGTACTCGACAAAGCAATAGTGGGTTACTTCTTATTGCTCCATGTAATAGTTGCACTCCCAAGTGAGAATAGAAAGCCACTAGTAGATCTTCTATCTGGAATGCTACCAACCCAATATAATGTAGAGTGCGCCTCAGAGCATCTAAATGTGGCTCCTGTTAGGCCGCCGGGATGTAATGGTAATTATCAAAAAATCTAATTAGAAAAGATGCACATCGAAAGGATGTAGTGTAACGCTTGTACCTTTTCAGATAATGGAAAAAGTGTGGAAGATGCGTGGGAAGCAAGACGTCGGATTGTGGGTCTGCGCGGTGTGCCTATGGAATGCTTTAGAGCAAGTTTGATTTAAATTGATGTATTGAATTCCTACTGTTCTATGTGTATAGCCATTCCGGTGATCTTGTTTGTATGATACTTTGTTGATGAAGATATGAATCCAACTATGGTTGCGTGTAATTCATCAGTGAAGAATCAGTATTAGTTTGTGTTAATGAATGTCATAACTTTATTGCAGTGGCATAATACGTATGCCTTTAGGACGTCTGGTGGTGAAATTGTTTAATTGCACGTCTGTTGGTGGACAGTCATAGTAAAGTGATAAGTAAACTCTGGGTAAGGAACGTTTTTTGGGAAAATAATCATAGGGCCTCTGTAATAGAGACACTTGTCCATCCCAAGAACCTTGTAATTGGTTAATTCTTGATTGTCGTTAACACTCGCACTGGCCATGGGGTGTGGAATAGCTAGACTGAGGGCAAATTAAGGTTGGATGAAAGAAAGAATTCTATGTTATATGCCTATAATGCATTCCGGTGAATCTTATCCAAAGTACCGAAGTGATCCGCATCCGTGGAAGGTTACTAGTACATTGGGAACACCCTTCAATGGTAGTGGTGAACGACCATTATCTGAAGGAGAGCGTGATACATGGACCAGTGAAGTGGTACCACAATATTTTCTTGTTCAAGGATTACAGAGTATACCATAATTACAACCCGTTCAATCTATTGAAAGTGTGGTGAGTGGAATAGGCGCTGATTCTGGTGATAGCCTAGTGAATTCTAGTGGCAACCCAACTTTTAGTTCTGATGCTGGTGGTACTAGTACATTTGTGGGTGGAATTTTTGATGAAAAGTCCATCTCAATAATAAAATACGAGGAATGGCAGTCGAATTCAGACGTGTGTGATAGAATCAACGATACAATATGACTGGAGATTTCGCAAAGTGACTACCCGATACAGCAACAATTAGAATCAACATGTTCAAGTAATTCCAAATTGATACTTTCTCTTGATTTGGATGACACAAGTAATACGCAGCAACAGCAACAATAGCAACAGGTCATACATCCATGACCGACACCTACTGGATTCATATATACTAAATTTGGTGGATTTCCAAGTGATGATGATTCCTAGTTCTCTTTTTGTAATCAACCAATTCTAGGTTCAAGTCCACCGTGCGTGCCAATGTTAGGCCATCAGGATGTAACATTAATTACCGAAAAATGTAATTAGAAAAGATGCACACCGAAAGGATGTAGCATAACGCTTGTATCTTTTTGGATAATGGAAAAAGTGCGGAAGCAGATGCAGGGGAAGCGAGACGCCGGACTGTGGGTATGTGCGGTGTGCCTATGGAATGCCTCAAAGCAAGTTTGATTTAAATTGGTGTATTGAATTCGTATTGTTCTGTGTGTTTAGCCATTCCGGTGATCTTGTCTGTATGATACTTTGTTGATGAAGATATGAATCCAATTGTGGTTTCATGTAATTCGCTGGTGAAGAATCAGTATTAGTTTGCATTAATGAATGTCGTAACTTTATCGTGGTGGCGTAATACATATGCCTTTAGGACATTTGGTGGTGAAATTGTTTAATTGCAAGTCTGTTGGTGGAGATTCATAGTAAAGTGACAAGTAAACTCTGGGTAATGAATGTTTTTTGAGAAAATAATCATAGGGCCTCTGTAATTCAGACCCTTGTCCATCCGAAGAACCCTGTAATTGGTTAATTCCTGATTGTCGTTAACACTTCCTAGGAACCTCTTTAATGGTTGTTTCATTGTTGCCTCCTACAATCAAATCGTCAAAAAAAATAGCCACAATTGTGATGCCATCATCACCTTTCCATGCATATAGTGAATGATTTTCATCACACATAGAAAACCCAATGGTGGTTAATGGTCACCAATCCTTGCATGCCAAGCACGAGGGGCTTATTTAAGCCCATACAAAGACTTTTGCAACTTGCAAACATATTTTGGTGCTTTGAATCTTCATATCCTTGTGGCTCATCCATGTATACTTCTTCCTATAACTCACCATGTAGGAAAGCATTATTTACATCCATCTGATGCAAAGTGCATCCTTTTGCTGTAGCTAATGCAACAAGTGTTCTGACATTAGACATTTTTGCTATAGGGATGAATGTTTCCTCATAATCAATGCCATATGTTTGTGCATATCCTTTTGCTACCAATCGTGCTTCGTACCTGCTTGTGCTACCATCAACATTATGCTTTACCTTGTAAACCCACTTGCAACCTATGGATTTCTTTCCTTGTGGCAATGGAGCCAACTTCCATGTATCATTTCCATAAAGGGAAGCCATCTCCTCATCCATAGCTTTTCCCCAACCTACATTTCCAATTGCATCTTCAAAAGAAGAAAGTTCAGCATCTTGTATTACCTTGGTCATGTAGGCACAATGACGAGCCATATAATTGTCATACATCAATCATTGCATAGAATTCTGCATCCTTCCAGATCTTCTTGGTCATGGGTCACTTCTTCTTTTATAATTTGCATGTGCCTTTCTAACTCGTGGAGTCTTCACAGAGGGAAATCCAAGTTCCTCATCAAGACTCTTCTCTGAACCACTTGAATCTCCATCAACGTCTTCAAAACTTGTAGATGTTTTACTACTAGCAGAATAGCTTTTCTTTACCTTTCTTTGATGTAGTTGATGAATTTGCTTGATTGAAATTTCAGCGCAATCTTCCACTCCATGGATTTGAGTTGGAACTATTGCTTGGTGATGCTTGGTTCAAGATCAAGTCCATCTTTGGCATCTGCATAGAAGCTTGACATTTCATAAAACACCACATCTCTGCTTACCTTCACCTATTGTGTGAGTGGATTATACCATTTATACCCCTTTTGCTCAAGGGAGTACCCAATGAAGATACATTTTTCTGCTTTTGGATCAAGCTTTGTCCTCAACTCATCTCGAACATGTATATATGCAAGATAGCCAAATACTTTCATATGTGATAAGTTTGGCTTTTTACCTCTACACTTCTCTTTGGGTGTAACTTGATGTATATCACAAGTCGGAGTTCTATTCATGATGTATACAATAGTACGCACAGCTTCTGTCCAATAACAATGAGGCATATTCTTCTTAGCCATCAAAGCTCTTGCTATTTTAGAAATATGTCTTTTTTTTGTGTTCAACAACGCCATTCTATTGTGGTGTGTATTTGCATGAAAACTGATGTCCAATTCCATGAATTTTAAGAAAGTTTATAAATTCATTTGACATGTATTCACCTCCTCCATCATACCATAATATCTGAATATACTTTCCTATCTGCTTTTCTAGCATAGCCTTAAAATTTTGGAAGTGAGTGAACACCTCACTCTTCTCTTTCATGAAATATACCCATACCTTTTGTGTATGTTCATCAATGAAAGTGACATAAAACCTGCAACCACCCATAGATGTGGTCTTTGAAAGACCCCAAACATCTATATGTACTATTTCTAGTACATTCTCACTAACATGCTTGTCATGAAAAAATGATGCTCTTGATTGTTTCCCAAATTGACATGCTACACATACCTTTTGCATTTTTGCAACTTTGACCATTGACAATCTCCTTGGGCTGCATCAATTTCTACCTCTACAAATTTGCATGTCCAATATGTTTGTGACAGATCTCTATACAACAATAACTCCTGCACTATTTGCAAACATGGTTGCATTCATTTTAGGAATTTTCACATTTAAGGTGAACATCCTACCCACTTTGTTTCCTTTAGCAATCAATCTTCCATCCTATTTGTACTCTTCTAAATATAGCCCATCAGCATTGAACCTGAATTGTAATCCCTGGTCAACCATTTGTCCAATAGAAACCAGATTCTTTGTTATATTTGGAACATGCAGCACATCAGCAAGATGTTTTACCTTCCCGTCCTCCATAGACAGTGCTATGTTTCTTGTATGCTCGATAGGGTGTGATGTGTCATCACCTGTTTCAACATATCCAAGAACTGGCAATTTTTGCAAACTACTAAACCACTCCCCATGATTGGTCATGTGATTTGAAACACCTGAATCAACATACCAGACATTATGATTTGATTTCAAAACATCATCGGACATCGTATTCACCATATGATGTTGAACCATGAACAGCTTCTCAAAATCATCTCCACTTGTGGATGCATAGTTGTTTTGTTGTCTTCTATTATTTTGATCCTTCAACCTGCAATCACGTTCAAAATGTCCAAGTTTACCACAATTCCAACATCCTTTATTGTCATTACCTGAATCATTTCTTTGGAAATTTCTGCGGCCTCTTTGGCTCCCCCTACCTCGAAACTATCCTTTAGCTCCTACATGATTATGATGTTGACCTTAGTCTTGATTATTGTTTCCTCTTCCATGTTACGGTTAGTGTCCATGTGAAAGGCCAAATGGCCACCAGGCACTTCTTTGTATATGTTCTTTTATAAAACATATAGTGGCTTGGTCACTTCACAGATTGTAAATTTTCTGTGGATACCGCTTATGTAAGTCCATGTGGTCATTGATATAACGGTTACGTTTTTGCATAAAGCCTTTTATGTTTGATAAAGAGGGTCATGGTGAGGTTTTCTTAACTAGAAGACACCCAGATGTTGGGGTCTCTTTGGTGATGTAGGTGGAAGACTTACCCAACCTTACCATAGGAGATGTATGATAGTTGTTCATAGGTGCTCGATAAGCCTAGTTGGCTTCTATTGGGTAGCTGATTATATGCAATGGAGTTAGTGATTCACTATGAAAAGGATACTCTGGCAAAATTTTGCCAGATTTTTGGTTTAGTCAACTATACAGCGGTCGATTTACTTCTTGATACACTTATTCATTGGTGTTTGGACTCTTCTAGCTCCATTATCATTCGATTCAGTTCTCTACCATCATGGCGTCAAAGGCCTCAGGCACATCTGGTGGATCAGTCTAGTGCCAATGTTTTGAGGAGGAGTTATAACTTGCAAGGCAAAGACCCTTTTGAGATCTAAAAATTTGATGGCATAAATTTTGCTCTATGGAAGAATAAGATTAAAGATGTGTTGATTCGAAGGAGGCAATGGAAGCCAATAAATGGAATTTTGAAGAAGCCTACTGACATGGATGAGATGATTGGGATGAGTTAGATGAAATGAACAGGTCTACCATTTGCTTGCACCTAGCAGATAATGTTTACTTTACAGTATTAGACTGTGAAAGTGCAGAAGGGCTTTGGAAGAAGTTATGCAATACATATGCAAAAGAGATGGCATCAAATATAGTGTATCTGATGAGAAAATTATATGAACTTTGTATGAAAGACACAGATAGTGTTGCTGCTCATCTAAATGAGTTTGATGTTATATTCTCCTAGTTACAAGCTTAGAAAATGGATATGGATAATGAAATGAAAGCAGTATTGTTGTTATGCACCTTGCCATAATCACGGGATACGTTTTGCATAGCTATTAGCAATAGTGCACATGGTGGTAAATTCATCTATGATGCCATATGTGGACCACTCGTGAGTGATGAGATTTGTAGAAAATCGGTGGTTGGCACTAAGAGTGGAGATGCATAAAATGTTTGTGATTCTTACCAAGGAAAGAATCAACAATGTGGCAAGAGCAAGAACAAGGACACTTTGAATGTGAAGATTGAAGAAATTAATGCTATTTCTGATGATGCTGATGTGTTGACACTTGATAGTACTGTGCTAACTGAGGCTCTTATGGCTAATTCTCTTTCCCACACATGGCTCCTAGATTCTGGTGCTTCTTTCCATGTGATATCACACAGAGAATGGGTCTTTAATCATGAAGTAAAGTCTCTTGGTATCGTGAGACTTGGTGACTCTTACCAGTGTGACATTGTGGAGATTGGAGATGTGGTTGTGTAGTTCATTCACGGTTCAAACTTTACTATGCATAATGTATGCATTGTACCTCAGTTATCACATAGATTGATGTCAATTGATCAACTTGATGACCTTGGTTACAAGGTGGTCTTCTATGCTTGGTCCTTTCGTATATCAAAGGGCAAAAGGAAGCAAAGTTGGCTCACTTTATCCTTTATTTGTATCACAGAAAGAACACTTGTTAGTTATTACTGAACAACCTATGGCTTGTATTTGGCATGTTCGTTTGGGCCATATATCTCGTAGTGGAACGGAAATTATTTCTTGTTCTGGCTATTTACCTGTGTTATCTTTCTTTGATTTTTCATTTTGTGAGCATTGCCAATATGGAAAGCAAACTAGGAATGTGCATAGAATGCACATTGACTCTTCAATTCAGCCTTTAGATCTTGTTCATATAGATGTGTGTGGTCCTATGCCCACTAGGTCCTTAGGTGGTTCTCTTTACTTTGTCACTTTCATAGATGATGCTACTAGAAAAGTTTGGCTATATCATATCAAATTGAAGGATGAGGTATTCTCTACTTTCAGAAAATGGCTACCATATTATGATCATCTTCGAGTTTTTGGGTGTGAAGCATATGTTCATATACCCAAGAATCTTAGGCAAAAGTCTGACCATAAGTCAAAAAAATGCATTTTTCTTGGATATGGTTGAGAAGGACAATTTGGATATCGCTTATGGGACCCTGAATAATGATCAGTGGTCAGAAGTAGTGATGTAATTTTCAATGATTCTAAGATGCATAAACAGCCCATTAAGGAGGTTGACGTGAGAAGAGTAGTGTTTGAGGATACTCGTCCTCCAGTTAGCATGTATAAAAATACTGCACATAGGGATGTTCAAGAGAATGTCCAATTAGATCAATTTTCACATGTTCCTGTTCAGCAACCATTGAGACGCTCTACACATGTCTCACATCCTGATCGACATGATCCAGGTTTAGATTTTGTTATGCTAACAGATGTCGGTAAGCCTTCTTGCTACAAAGAGGCTATGTAGACAGAGGATCATGTCAAGTGGGAGCATGCCATGAAGAGTGAGTTGGATTCTATTCACAAGAATGGTACATAGGATTTAGTACCTTTGCCAAAGGGCAGGAAAGCTTTACCATGTAAATGGCTATATAAGTTGAAACTCACATCAGATAGTGCTTCTCCAAAGTATAAAGCATGACTTATTGCAAAGGGTTTTAACCAACAACATGGGGTTGATTTTGAGGAAATCTTCTCTCCAATGGTCAAGATGACTACCCTGTGCATGCTTCTTGGATTTGTTGCAATTGAGGACTTAGAGCTAGTCCAAATGGATGTGAAAACTTCTTTCTTGGATGGAGATCTTATAGATGAGATCTATATGGAACAACCATGGTAACAAAAGTTTGATGCTTTTATGAAGTCTCAAGGCTATTCTCGAAGCAATGAGGATCATTATCTCTACACAAAGAGATGCTCAAATGGCAGCTTGATATGCTTGATAATTTATGTCGATGATATGTTGATTGTTGGGAAGTCCTCTTATGACTTTTCAATTCTAAAAAAGAAGTTGAGTCAGACATTTGATATGAACGATTTGGTGGATGCCAAACTTATTCTTGGCATACACATTACTTGTAATATGAGTAAAAGATGCATATACTTATCTCAAAGTGAGTACATATCCAATGTACTTCACATGTTCAATATGCAGGGAGGAAAGGCATTGAGCACACCTTTACCCACATGTGTGAAATTGAGCAAGGGTGATTGCCCAAAATCAGATGAGGAAAAGGAATTCATGACCAAAATTCCTATCAATCTGTTGTTGTTAGTCTCATGTATGCTATGCTAGCTACGAGACTAGACATTGCATTTGTAGTGGGAGTTGTGAGCAAATATATGTCTAATCTCGTAAAGAAACATTGGGAAGCGGTCAAAATGATTTTAAGATATTTGAGTGGCACTAAGGACAAGTGTCTATGCTTAGGTAGAGGGAAAGCATCCGTTATTGGTTACACAAATTCTAACTATGTTGGTTGTGTAGACAATCGTAAATCTGTATCATGGTACACTTTTCATTTTGTTGGAGGTGCTATCTCTTGGAGATCTTGTCTTCAAGAATGTACATCTATTTCCACCATAGAAGCAAAGTATGTTATAGCAAGTGAGGCATGTAAGGAAGCACTGTGGCTTTCTCATCTTGCTTGTGATATGGGTTTACCTCAACATGTACCTCATTTTCTCAGTGATAGTCAGAGTGCCATTGCTTTGGCTAAGAATCCGGTCTATCATGCAAAGACCAAGAACATTGAGGTGAGGTATCACTTCATTAAATATTGCTTAGCCATTGAGTGCATTATTCTTGAGAAGGTTCACACTTGAGATAATTTTGCAGATGCTTTGACTAAAGCTCTACCATAGGATAGCTTTCGACACTGTTGTCACTTGATGGGGGTTACTTGATTCATGATCTTATACAGTCACTTGTATATTCTTGTTTGTTTTTTATCATTATTTTCTATACAACCATCGAATTGGCTTTTAGTTATTCTTGTCTCCGGAAGGACTGGGATATTCTTTTCTAGTGTGGTATGAGCTATCTCTATGAGCCTCCTGCATATTGACAATCTCTCCTTCTCTATTTCCCCTTGTGGGTAGGGTTTCTCATGTTGTTCTATGTTTCTTCTAGTCGTGATTCTGGATTCGTAAGCTTTCAACCACATATCCAAATCTTCTGGCATTGTTTCAGCTAGAATGGATTCTGGTTTGTCTAGCTTCTATGTTTGGGTCTTCTGGTAAGTGTTTCCTTGCACTTCTTGCTCCCGAGGTTTCATACTTTCTTACAGATCTTTCTCATTCTCTTTATTTTTCTTCTTTAGCCATTTATTTCTAAGTTTTTCTCTTCTAGTCTTTCAACTTTGCGTTTTCTTCATTTGGTTACTTTCTCATGGGTCTTTCGAATCTTCTACTATCTGTATCTTTGGCTTTAGGATCTTATCCTTTTCATGTTTAGAATCTATTTCTTTTATCACTTGTCCCTTGGCTTGGGCTCGAGTAATGGCTTTTAATGGTATTGTGTATTCTGTATCACTTCCCGATGATTCAATCACTTATATTACATTGATCTGAGTCATGTTATGAGTCTTATTGGGATTGTTTGGGCAGTTTCTAAATAGGTGCTCCTTTCCACAATCACTGCAGTACCCTTCCCATGTTCTAGGAGGTGGTGGGTTGTATGGCAATGTGCATTCACTTATGAAATGATCTCCACTGCATCTTTATCATGGTCCCCTTGGTACCGACAATCTAATGGGTGGTCTTATTGGGGATGGTGCTTTAGGTGCAGTGAGTTGTCATATCCTTCATAACCAAAATATTATTGTTTGTATGTTTGGTCATACTCTATTAGGCTTGCATCATAAGGATAGTATTCTCCTTGGGTCCACTCATATCCTTGATTTTTTATTTTTCCAGGCATGCATGGGTATATCCACTCAAAGCAAAGTCCGAAGTGTTCATGTGCTTCAAACAGTTTTTGGTTTTGGCTAAAAATCTGTCAGCATGTAAAATGGGCACCCTCCGTTCTGATCGAGGGGGGGAATATATGTCTTCAGATTTTAATGCATTTCTGGCTCAACGTGGGATAAAACACCAATGTACAGTGCCGTATACACCTCAATAGAATGGAGTTGCTGAACGAAAGAACAGGTCACTCATGGAAATGGCGAGGTGCATGGTCAAAACTCAGGCTTTACCACATAGTTTCTGGCTTGAGGCTGTCATGTGTGCAGCATATGTACTGAACAAGTTCCCACTAAAGCGTTGCAGTCTATCACTCCATATGAGGCTTGGCATGACCGCAAGCCATCTGTTGCTCATCTGCGTGTTTTTGGTTGTTTGACATATGCATTAGTGCCTGAAAAACATCGCAGAAAATTGGATGATAAGGCAGTAAAATGTATTTTTGTTGGGTACAGTTCTGAAAGTAAAGGCTATCATCTGTATCATCCACAGACTAAACGCATTCTGGTTAGCCGTGATGTTGTCTTTGTGGAAGATGCTATTCAGCCATTGCTTTCATGTACTAAGGAGACATCTGTTAGCTCCAAAGACATGATACTTTGATGCCTCTTTTTACAGGTGGACAGGCTAGTGCTGGTCCTAATGAGGCAACTTCTCAGCCTTTGCAGGTTTCATATGATGATGTAGATCATTCCATTTCTGATGCAGATTTACATGATGCACTTGTTGATGAGAGAGCTGATATTGAGTAGGCAAAAACTATGCCAAAATGGATGGTGCAGACTTTGTGTGATAGCAAATTAGATGCACCTTTGTCATATCGTACTCGTTCAAGCTCTTATAGTGCCTCCTTTGCATCAGATTGCTATGCTATGGCTGCATCTAGTCTCTGTAATGAGAATGAGCCTGTTTCTTTTGATGAAGCATAAAATTCAGAAAATTGGATGGCTGCTATGCAATCTGAATATGATGCTATAATGAAGAATGGTACATGGTCTTTATGTGACTTGCCTCCTGGCAAGAAGGCCATTGGCACTAAGTGGGTATACAAGCTGAAGCGTAAACCTGATGGTACAGTTGACAGGTATAAGGCTAGGCTTGTTGCAAAGTTGCACAGGAAAGAGGCATTGATTTTGATGAGACCTTTGCACCTACATGTTGTATGACTACTGTTCGGAGCATTTGTGCACTTGCAGCCCATCATGGTTGGAATGTACATCAGTTGGACATTAAAACATCATTTCTGAATGGTGACTTGCATGAAGAAGTGTATGTTTTTCAGCCCCGTGGCTTTGTGCAGAAAGGGCATGAAAACCAGGTTTGCAGGTTAAAGAAGGCATTATATGGTTTAAAGCAAGCACCACGTGCTTGGTATGAGAAGATACATGCCTATCTAATTGCACATGGTTTTGAGAACAGTCCAACTGAAAGCACCTTATATGTTAAACGTGCTAATGATGTGCTTCTGATCATTGTTGTCTATGTTGATGACATGCTGCTCACTAGTCCTATTGAAACACATATTGCTGATTTTAAGGCTGATTTGCATGCCTCATTTGAGATGTCTGATTTGGGGCATTTGCATCACTATTTGGGCATTCAGTTTATGCACGTTGATGGTGGAATGGCTTTGTGTCAAACGAAATATATTGACACATTATTGCAGCGTTTTGGCCTTGAAGATTGTAAGCCTATTGCCACTCCTATGGAGACAGGTTTACGATTGAGTCTTCATGATGCTGGAGATGCATTTGATGTTGTTCTCTATCAGCAGGCTGTTGGATGCTTGATTTACTTATGCATTACTCGGCCAGATATTCAGTTTGTTGTCTCACAGATGAGCAGGTTTATGCATTGCCCAGGAGTCACGCATTGGAAAGCGGTTAAGTGCATCTTTCGCTACTTGAGTGGTACTCGGCTACTTGGGTTGTTTAATCCCAAGGGGGGATCACTACCGCCAGATTTGCATGCTTTTTCTGACTCAGATTGGGCTGGTTGCTATGACACTCGTGTGTCCACCAGTGGTTTTTGCTTCATGCTTGGTAGCTCATGTATATCTTGGTTAAGCAAGAAGCAACCTACTGTGGCCACTTCCAGTTGTGAGGCTGAGTATAGGGCAGCTTTCACAACGACTGTTGAGTGTGTGTGGCTCAGACGCCTTATGGCTGATTTGGGTGTTGGCCAGTCTTCTGCCACCACCATCTTCACTGACAGTCAGAGCGCATTGGTAGTTGCGAGGAACCCTGTGTTCCATGCTCGCACTAAGCACATTGAGGTGCATTATCACTATGTCAGGGAGAGGTTCTCTGCTAGGGAGATCAGCTTGGCATATGTGCCCATGTAGGAGAACATTGCAGACCTTTTCACGAAGGCTCTGCCTAGGGAGAAGTTTGAAGCTTTTCGCAAAGCTTTGGGCTTACTTCCTTTTGTGAAGTGATTTCCACATAGCTTGGCACTTCCTTATACATGAGTGCTAGCTCCTTGTTCACCGCATCACTCCCAGGGGGGATTTGTTGATATATTTAGGTAGTGATGTGTGTGAACACTCTAGGACTGTCGGGGCACTTTTTTCCCACTTAAGGAGGTTTTTTTCCCCCGGCTTGTATATACGCCTATTGCCCTAATGGGCTACTTATCTTTGTACATTCTCTAGTAATACATTCAGTATTGTGTGTTTGTGCTCCAAGCTTCTTCTTCTTCCTTGTGTTGTTCGCGTGCTTCCGCAGACGTTTATCTCCAACAGAGGACACCATTTCAAATTTTTGTGGGCGTAGCAAACTAGCAAAATTCAAATGACCAAAGTGTGCATGCCAAAGCTTGCATCTGACATAACCTGAGAATCATGTACTGCATGCAGATGCCGAATCATTTACAGAACTTTCATAGTCTCGACATAAAATGCCAGAAGCAATAATCACGTCACCATTTGACAGACCATGAACTGTACATCTATCATCAATAAATTTCACAACCAAGCCAATCTTGGCTAATGCAGAATCTGATAATAGATTTTTCTTGATCCCTGGCTGTTATATTGAGTAATCTTGAAGAAAGGTGTGAACCACCTTTTAAAGTTATTGAAAAGGGCTCACACATGAGTGCCATGTGGCACCCATGTGTAGAGCTAAGGGATCACTCTTATTTAAGGAAAGAGAGAGAGTCAAGAGATATGCGTGCGTGGCTGGGCGACAACAGAGATCGAGCTCCATGCGTCCTTGAATTGAGTCGGCAATCATCATCCTCGGGAATGGTTCTGCTAGTTTCAAAAAACCAAGAGCTTCATTGAGAGCTACGGAGAGCGACCCATATGATATTGGTATCGGAGCCAACAGGCATGCGAGCACAGACTAGCGTGCACGTGTGGACAAAGACACGAATCTCCAGGCATAGCACACGCAGAGGGCAGCTTCGAGCTCCCATCTCTCTCCACTCTTCCTTTTGGATGAGAGAGTAGTGAACTTGACATCTTATATATCTTGAGTGCCCTGGTGGCCACACCCTCTATGTGGGATTTTGGCGTTTCTCCTTACAGCTCAACGCAGGCATGCTTCAAAGGGCATAAGGAAGGGATAAACTTCAGTTTTCTAGCTTTCGATTTTTTTTTTTGGAAAAGTGCAAGGGTAGAACAACTTATGAACCAAGAATGTGGGCAAAATAATGATGAATATATGTAATATGGGCTGTGGAGATGGGTTCTGGGTTTTAGGTTGATTCAAAAAGCTTCAATTTCTTAGTTTGGAGATTCTCAAAGTCATCTATCCATGAAGATGAGTTTTTTCACTTCCTACTTATAACATACCCGGCTTCTCCGCACCATAGCTTCCTCATACAATATTTGATTTAAAAAATCTTGGTCATATTACGAAGCTGCACTCCTAAGCTTCGCTCAGAGACCACCACTTTTGGATTTGGAAGAGATTTGGTCAACCAAAATCTCTCTGCAGTGCTTCAACGGGAACTAGGTGGCCACTCTCGGGCCTAGTTTTTCATCATCCGGTGTCCAAATTCACTTTTTTCACTTGGGATAGCTTCAAATTTATAAAGTACAGGTTCTGAGCTACATTTCTTGGACTGGTGAGGACTGTCAAATCTCAATAGTTGCTCAGTTTTACTCAATTTGCCCGATTGAGGCTATTACCACGTGGTTTTGGCATTGTTTTTTATGGTTTTTGGTGTTTAGAACCTCCCCGGACCAACCGGACATTTCCAATTTTTGTTTGGGTCGGGCGAGGATTCAAAAACAGCGACCAAAAGCTTCAAGGATCACTTGGATTTCGCTTCCGCAACTTCATCTTGTAACACGGAAGTGCTCGTGTGATATATTTCTCTTCTTCTTGCATATTTAAGCTTTACTTCCATTCATTTTCGTACACTCTAGTTAGCAAAGGAGGGGAGGGAAGTAAAGCATGGAATCTAAGGGAAAACAAGTAGTTGAACATACTTCTCCATCTAAAGAGCAACTAGAGGATCCTGATTCTAGAATGGAAGAAGTAGAATTAGGGCAAGAAGTAGAAGAAAACTTAGAAGAGAAAGAGCCTCAACAAGAGGAATATACATATGAGGAACTTTTAGATGAGTTTGTCACTCGTGAACAATTCATAGACTTGAAAGAGCAAACCTTTAGGTTAGAGAGAGATCTTGGTAGCATCACATCTCTCATACAGTAGCTTAAGTCTCAAATGATCTCACTTGAGACTACCATCACCTCTTTCCTAGCTAGGAAGGAAAGAGAAACCCCTCCTATTCCTCTAGAGACTACTAGGAAAGACACTTCTCTTCCTAGTAAACACAAAGGAGAGAGCTCTAGGGAAGCTCCCCTCCTGAAAGACTTGAAGCCACCTACCTTTACGGGGGATGACCGAGATAGAAACAAGGATGCAATCTATACTTTTTTACAAAAGTGGCATGATTTGCATCAATTGAAGGGCACCCCACCAGAGTATCGTGTGCTAGAGGTGAGTCTCTCCCTCGGCCCACGTGCTTATAAGTGGTGGATGAGTCTTAAGGAGGAAAACTCTATCCCTACTAACTGGACTCAGTTTGAGACTCTTTTTCTTAAAGAGTTTCTTCCTGAGAACGAGGAGGAGAGGAATTGGGATGAGTGGGATAGGATTACACAGAGAGGTAGGCCTCTTACGGTCTACCTATCCCACTATAGAGAGATCATTTTGAAACTTAAGGGCTTAGATGATTTCCAGAAGAATAGAGGGTTTGTTAGGAGCTTAGATAAATCCATAAAGAGGGAAGTCAGAAGGAATGTGCCTAAGATGTTTGAGGAGGTGATCAAGTATGCATAAATTTATGAGGACCATAATCGTCCTCAGTATACTCCTATGGAGACGGATCAGCCCCTCAAGCCTCTTAGTACGACTAAATTCAAGAAGAAGTTGCCTTTTGGGAAAAACAAGGTTTTTATTAAAAAAACAAAGATTATAAGGGCCTAGGTTATCCACAGATCAGTTTGAGAGGGCCAAAAGAGAGAACCTGTGCTTTAGGTGTTTGTGTTCTAGCCATTCACAATGGAACTGTCCACTCAAGAAGGGGAAAGAAAAAAAGAAGGGACCAGAGTCTAGTACGGCCCCTGCAAAGGGCAAAAAGGCGGTCCACCTAGTGCAGACCCTTCCTGTTCATGGCAGCTCTAGCTTCAAGGGAGTGGAGGTGATGCACGAGGATATAGAGCACACTTGTTGTTTGAATCAGTCATTGTGGTCACTACAGTTTGGACCACATGACCTAGTTAAACTGCATGGTAGTGTATACGGGACCAAGTTGTGTGTCATGATAGATGAATCTGCCACTCATAATTTTATAAACTATGCTTTGGTCAAGAAATTAAAGATTCCCCAGCAGCCTAATGCACATAAATACATTGTATCTATGATGCAAGGGTAAGATAAGAGAATATGGAATACTATGGTATCCAATTTGGAAGTCAATATGCAAGACTATACAGATTATATGGACTTCCAAATTATGAATATGGAGAGGACAGACCTAGCCTTAGGAAGAGAGTGGCTATGGGGGTTGGGAGACACACTTAAACGGAGCTATCAAAACAACACACTTGAATTTGAAAAGAATGGAAGTAAAGTTTGTATTCAAGGAGAGAGAGAGATGTACCTAGTGCACCTCTCATTTCATCACTAGAGTTGTATAGTCTTTGTTATTCTCAGCATGTATAGGAGATGTTTTTATTGTATAGTCATGATATGGAGCATTGTACAGAGAGCTCATATGATGTATCTTTTCATGCTAGGAATGTAAATATGAACATGACTTTCTACTATTCTTTTTTGCAAGAGTATGTGGTTAAAAGCTTTAAGGATCTTATGTTTGAGTATAGAGATGTTTTTCCCACTGACTTACCTAGAGGGCTACCACCTGAGTGAGGGGACATTGACCATGCCATTGAGGTTGTTACTAACACTAACCCTATTTGCAGGCCACCTTATAACACTAACCCTATTTGAGGATTAGGGCAAAGGATGTCCCTAAGACTGCATTTAGGACTAGATATGGGCACTATGAGTTTTTGGTGATGCCTTTTGGTCTCACCAATGCTCCTGCCACTTTCATGAAACTCATGAATAGTGTTTTACGGCCTTATCTAGGACACTTTGTGGTAGACTTTTTGGATGATATTCTGATCTATAGTGCATCAGAAGAGGAACACTTGAGAAAGGTATTTCAAGTGCTAAGGGAAAATTCACTCTTTGCTAAAGAATCAAAGTGTGAATTTTTCAAGATAGAGGTTAGATACCTTGGGCATATAGTCTCCCAGGATGGAATCCAGATGGATCCTGAAAAAGTAAGGGCTATTATGGAATGGCCACACCCAAGGAGCATGGAAGAGCTGCAGATCTTCCTAGGTTTATCAGGTTTCTATCAAAGATTCATTAAGAACTATGCCAAGATTGTTGTCCCGATGATGGAACAGCTCAAAGGTAAAGGGAAAGCCTTTCATTGGGGAGACGAACAGAAGCAAAATATGGAAAAATGGAAAGTAGCAATTGCTACAACTCCACTTTTACATATAGCAGATCCCAACAAACCATTTGTGGTTGAGACTGACGCGAGTGACTTTGCCATAGGAGCGGTTCTAGTTTAGGATGGTCGACCAGTAGCTTTTGAGAGTAAGAAACTAGAACCGGCTCAGAAGAATTACTCCGTCTATGAGAAGGAGTTGTATGCAATAGTCCATGCTTTGAAGAAGTGGCTTCATTATTTATATGGTGCCAAAGTCACGATAGTGTTTGATCAAGAGAGCATTAAGTGGCTCTCTAATCAAACAGACCTTAAAGGTCGTAAGGCCCAATGGGCGGAGACCCTTCAGGAGTTTGATTATGAGCTTAGGTATAGGAAGGGAAAGTTTAATGTAGTGGCTGATTCACTTAGCTGCATGCCTATGCTCAATGGACTAAGTTTTACTCAGATCACTAGTGAGCTACTTGAGTCCATTAGAGGGAAATGTAGGCTTGATCCTGCATATTCCGAGATTTGGGAAGCCATTGAGAATGGGGATTGTGATATATGGGTTTCCAGTGAGGATGGAGTATCGACGGGTACTCAAGAAGGATTCAGGTGGAAGAATTACAGTGTCCATGATGGATATCTGTTATATAAAGGTAAGGTGTGTGTCCCTAGAGATTTTGCGATGAGACGGCATATTTTGTATGAGTGTCATGACACACCTAGTGCAGTACACCCAGGAGTTAACAAGACTTTGTTGGAGTTAGACGTCTGCGAAAGCACGCGAACAGCACAAGGAAGAAGAAGAAGCTTGGAGCACAACACACAAGACTGAATGTATTACTAGAGAATGTACAAAGATAAGTAGCCCATTAGGGCAATAGGCATATATACAAGCCGGGGGAAAAAAACCTCCTAAAGAGGGAAAAAAGTGCCCCGGCAGTCCTAGAGTGTTCACACACATCACTACCTAAATATATCAACAAATCCCCCCTGGGAGTGATGCGGTGAACAAGGAGCTGGCACTCATGTATAAGGAAGTGCCAAGCTATGTGGAAATCACTCCACAAAAGGAAGTAAGCCCAAAGCTTTGCGGAAAGCTTCAAACTTCTCCCTAGGCAGAGCTTTCGTGAAAAGGTCTGCAATGTTCTCCTGCGTGGGCACATATGCCAAGCTGATCTCCCCAGCAGAGAACCTCTCCCTGACATAGTGATAATGCACCTCAATGTGCTTAGTGCGAGCATGGAACACAGGGTTCCTCGCAACTGCCAATGCGCTCTGACTGTCAGTGAAGATGGTGGTGGCAGAAGACTGGCCAACACCCAAATCAACCATAAGGCGTCTGAGCCACACACACTCAACAGTCGCTGTGAAAGCTTCCCTATACTCAGCCTCACAACTGGAAGTGGCCACAGTAGGCTGCTTCTTGCTCAACCAAGATATACATGAGCTACCAAGCATGAAGCAAAAACCACTGGTGGACACACGAGTGTCATAGCAACCAGCCCAATCTGAGTCAGAAAAAGCATGCAAATCTGGCGGTAGTGATCCCCCCTTGGGATAAAACAACCCAAGTAGCCGAGTACCACTCAAGTAGCGAAAGATGCACTTAACCGCTTTCCAATGCGTGACTCCTGGGCAATGCATAAACCTGCTCATCTGTGAGACAGCAAACTGAATATCTGGCCGAGTAATGCATAAGTAAATCAAGCATCCAACAGCCTGCTGATAGAGAACAGCATCAAATGCATCTCCAGCATCATGAAGACTCAATCGTAAACCTGTCTCCATAGGAGTGGCAATAGGCTTACAGTCTTCAAGGCCAAAACGCTGCAATAATGTGTCAATATATTTCGTTTGACACAAAGCCATTCCACCATCAACGTGCATAAACTGAATGCCCAAATAGTGATGCAAATGCCCCAAATCAGACATCTCAAATGAGGCATGCAAATCAGCCTTGAAATCAGCAATATGCTTCTCAAGAGGACCAGTGAGCACCATGTCGTCTACATAGACAACAATGATCAAAAGCACATCATTAGCACGCTTAACATATAAGGTGCTTTCAGTTGGACTGTTCTCAAAACCATGTGCAATCAGATAGGCATGTATTTTCTCATACCAAGCACGTGGTGCTTGCTTTAAACCATATAACGCCTTCTTTAACCTGCACACCTGGTTTTCATGCCCTTTCTGCACAAAGCCACGCGGCTGAAAAACATACACTTCTTCATGCAAGTTACCATTCAGAAATGCTATTTTAATGTCCAACTGATGTACATTCCAACCATGATGGGCTGCAAGTGCACAAATGCTCCGAACAGTAGTCATACGGCATGTAGGTGCAAAGGTCTCATGAAAATCAATGCCTCTTTCCTGCGCATAACCCTTTGCAACAAGCCTAGCCTTATACCTGTCAACTATACCATCAGGTTTACGCTTCAGCTTGTATACCCACTTAGTGCCAATGGCCTTCTTGCCAGGAGGCAAGTCACATAAAGACCATGTACCATTCTTCATTATAGCATCATATTCAGATTGCATAGCAGCCATCCAATTTTCTGAATTTTGTGCTTCATCAAAAGAAACAGGCTCATTCTCATCACTGAGACTAGATGCAGCCATAGCATAGCAATCTGATGCAAAGGAGGTACTATGAGAGCTTGAACGAGTACGATATGACAAAGGTGCATCTAATTTGCTGTCACGCAAAGTCTGCACCAGCCATTTTGGCATAGTTTTTGCCTGTTCAATATCAGCTCTCTCATCAACAAGTGCATCATGTAAATCTGCATCAGAAATGGAATGATCTGCATCATCATATGAAACCTGCAAAGGCTGAGAAGTTGCCTCATTAGGACCAGCGCTAGCCTGTCCACCTGTAAAAAGAGGCATTAAAGTATCATACATGTCTTTGGAGCTAACAGATGTCTCCTTAGTACATGAAAGCAATGGCTGAATAGCATCTTCCACAAAGACAACATCACAGCTAACCAGAACGCGTTTAGTCTGCAGATGATACAGACGATAGCCTTTACTTTCAGAACTGTACCCAACAAAAATACATTTTACTGCCTTATCATCCAATTTTCTGCGATGTTGTTCAGGCACTAATGCATATGCCAAACAACCAAAAACACGCAGAGAAGCAACACATGGCTTGCGGTCATGCCAAGCCTCATATGGAGTGATAGACTGCAACGCTTTAGTGGGACACCTGTTCAGTACATATGCTGCACACATGACAGCCTCAAGCCAGAAACTATGTGGTAAAGCCTGACTTTTGACCATGCACCTCGCCATCTCCATGAGTGACCTATTCTTTCGTTCAGCAACTCCATTCTGTTGAGGTGTATACGACACTGTACACTAGTGTTTTATCCCACGTTCAGCCAGAAATGCATTAAAATCTGAAGACATATATTCCCCCCCTCGATCAGAACGGAGGGTGCCCATTTTACATGCTGACAGATTTTCAGCTAAAACCAAAAACTGTTTGAAGCACATGAACACTTCGGACTTTGCTTTGAGTGGATATACCCATGCATGCCTGGAAAAATCATCAATGAAAGTCACGAAGTAAAGGTAATTTCCAAAAGAGGGTGTCTGCATAGGACCACAGACATCAGTATGTACAAGCTGCAATTTCTGCATAGCCCGAACTGAACCATCTTTTGGAAAGGAAGAACGCTGCATTTTGCCCAAAATACAGCCTTCACAAACATGTTTTCCAGGTGCCTCAAGTTTGGGCAAAGAGGACACCATTTCAGATTTCTGCATGCGTAACAAACTAGCAAAATTCAGATGACCAAAGCGTGCATGCCAAAGCTTTGCATCTGACATAGCCTGAGAATCATGAACTGCACATGCCGAATCATTCACAGATTTTTCATAGTCTATGAGCTTATACAGCCCACGACATAAAATGCCAGAAGCAATAATCACATCACCATTTGAGAGATCATGGACTGTACACCTGTCATCAACGAATTTGACAACCAAGCTAATCTTGGCTAATGCAGAAACTGATAACAGGTTCTTTTTGATCCCTGGCACAAATAAAGCATCTGACAAAGTGAAAGAACTACCATCAGCAGTAGTCAGAATGATCTTACCAACTCCCATAACAGGATAAGAGGAGTTATTGGCGCATGTGACAGTATTCCCTGTAGGGGCAGGCTCGAGTGAAGAGAAGAAACTGCGCTGCGAGGTAATATGTTTGGTTGCCCCACTGTCAAAGTACCAAACATCTGAGTCTACTGCAGACATGCACTAATCATGAGAAGATGGGTCAAAACTGCAGAGAGTAGTAAACGCCCATTCTTCTTCCTGCACAAGATTTGCAGACTCTATTTTTGGTGTAGAGGCCTCTGCAACAACCATTCCAGCCTCTTTCTTCTTTGCCTCTTTAGCAGCCAGTTTTGGACAGTTCTTTATAATATGATCATTTCCTTTACAGTACTTGCAGAACAATTTCTGCTTTTCTGATTTCTTCTCATCTTTATCCTGGTTCTTCGATTGTGCAGCATTTGCAGATTTCTGCTTACTAGTAGAAGAGCTCCATTTTCCTTTGCCCTTCTGACTAGCCAGGAAAGCTTGATCTGCAACACGCATAATGGACCTGTTCTGCCTGGACTGATCTTCCTGCAACAGAACAGAGACTAATTCCTCAAATGACAAGGCATTTGGATTACCTTTCATCATCAATCGAAGAGTAGAGGCAAAACTCTGATATGAATCAGGAAGGCCATTCAGAACGGTCTGCACAAGTGAGCTATCTGGTATAATCTCATCAGCAGAAATCAATTGTTCCTTCAGGTCTTTGATCTTTGTAAGAAAACTGTCCATCAAATCACCTTCATTCATGTGCTCACTCTCCAACTGTTTTCGGAGGTAAGCAACACGAGCCTCATTCCTAGCCTGGTACAAAGTGGTAAGTGTATCCCAAGCATCCTTTGCTGTTCTACAAGAGCCAATGTGAGGAATAATGGCACGTTTGACAGACAAAACTATCAATGCATGTGCTTGGGCATCTCTGCCATCCCAACGAATCTGCTCTGCAGTAGGTGCAACAGAAACAGCAGCACGAACAGGAATCTGCGGAATATCATCTTCGACACCATCTTCATCAGCCCCAACACCTATATTTGCAGTACCTGTCGTTACAGGTGTAACAGGACGTCTTTCAACACCCTGCACAATGTTCCACAATCCTTTTGCAACCAGTACATGTCACATCATATAAGCCCATAATGGGTAGTTGGTACCATCCAACTTATCCTCAACAGCCAACATACGGAATACATCACTGCTTTCAGCCATGGCCGGTGACTAAAATACCTTGATGCAGAAAATTGATTGTATCTCAAAAAGTTGAACAGAACTGCCGAGACGAGTTCTGCTAGACCTGTAGCAGACTTCGAGATGCTTAAACTGGCGAACAGAAACGGGTATATACCTTTGGCACAAAAGGACGAAATAGCTTGCACAAGCACTGCGATAGTGCGTTCGGAGGCTATTCAGTTTTACCCTGAGTATGCTCACCAAATTTTGTGCGAATCTGAGACTGCAAACGGAGGAGTGTCGACGGCGCCCTAGAAGAAGCAACGACCTGCTCTGATACCAATTGTTGGAGTTAGACGTCTGCGGAAGCACGCGAACAGCACAAGGAAGAAGAAGAAGCTTGGAGCACAACACACAAGACTGAATGTATTACTAGAGAATGTACAAAGATAAGTAGCCCATTAGGGCAATAGGCGTATATACAAGCCGGGGGAAAAAAACCTCCTAAAGAGGGAAAAAAGTGCCCCGGTAGTCCTAGAGTGTTCACACACATCACTACCTAAATATATCAACGGACTTATGATCTTGTTAAAAGGCAGTTTTATTGGCCTGGACTTCATAAGGACGTCCTAGAGTATGTGCTTAAATGCACTAAATGTCAGGTCAACAAAGCTGAGAGGTTGAGGATTGGAGAGCTACTCCACCCATTGGATATTCCTAATGGGAAATGGGAGAGTATCTCCATAGACTTTATAGTCGGATTACCTAAGACACAGAGAGGGCACGACTTGGTCTCGGTAATTGTGGATAGGTTAACCAAAATGGCTAGGGTTATTCCGACACATACTATAGTGAAGACACCAGAGTTGGCTAGACTCTTTGTAGAGAACCTATACCGGTTATATGGTCTTCCTTTAGACATAGTTTCTTATCGAGATAGGAAGTTTACTAGCCACTTTTGGAGATCGGTGTTCAAAATGTTGGATACGAAACTTAGCTCATTCTAAAGAGAGTGGGACAAGGTTTAAATGCTTGAATATTCTAGACTTTCCATCTCTCTTTTATATTTCCCTCCCATATTGATTATTTCTCTTTTACTGGAGTGAGAGCTAGTCATATCTTTAGTGGTGGACCCCAGTTGACTTCTATCTTTCATATTTACTTATACATATCCATATCATAGGGAAATAAAATAAATAACATATTACATATATAGAATACGATTATGGCTAGAGGAGGTATAAAGAATATAGCCCTCAGTGGTATCGTGTGGTAGGACAACAGGTTTTGAGGGAGTTTTTGAGTGGCATAGTCAGTTAAAAGGGAAGAAGAGAGTAGGATACACACTTTGCACTAAAAAATTCTAAAGTTTGATCACTTTTGGCTGAAGTATCGTGCTCGATTGAGTTTTAGTATCACGATACAAAATTCCCTAGTATCACTATACTCGCTTGGTATCGTATCGTGCATATCACCTTGAGGTATTGCGACACCACCAAGGTATCGTGCATCACCAAATGCTGGTATCACAATCGTGGTTAAAAGTGGTATCATATTGTGAACATCGTGGTATCGTATCATGACCCCCCTTAGAGGTATCATATCACATGTCAAGTGGTATGGTATCATATAGATCATACTATCATATCGTCCAAAAGACTGGTATCATATCGTGCACTTTGTGGTATCGTATCGTTAGAATTGGTATTGATGGGTATCTAGTATCGTATCGTCTTGAAAACGGTATCCTATCGCAAGGATAAGCAGGTATTGTATCACGAACTAACACCGGTATCATACCTCGATTCACAAGGTATCGTATCATGAGCAAATCTAGTATCATATCGCCTGGCTCAACAATATCATATCGTGTGCACTTTTGGTATCATATCATCATAATAGTAGTATCATATCACCGAAGGGGGATCATATCATGTCTACAAGTATCGTATCACCCATCAATGGTATCATCTAGAGCAACCCAGACAACCTGAAAGTAAAACTCTGAGAAGTCTAAGGTGAAAGTAAGGAAAGGAAGAGAGAAGATATAGACTTAAAAGGTCAATGAACTGGATGAGTGCTAAGTAGTCGAAGAAGTGTCATCTCATCGGTAGGAAGTGTAGTCCAATCAAGCCATCATTCAATCTACTCGGACACATCCAGTGACTTAGAAAAGGAACTATCCATGGCCTGAGAGGACATGCATGGTTCAGTTTCGAGAGAGAAATTCATGTCTACCATAGAAGGTTAATACTGGACCTCTTTACAGTATGTATCCACTAATGGACAGGGAATCTCTATTTACCTTGATGGCTTAAATAGGTCGGTACCAAGAATGGTAAACTCTATGGATTTAGCAATAGTTCCAAGGTCTGCAATCAAGTACGAAGGAGGAGTTTACATGGACAAGTTACGTCAAATCTATGTAGTGACTGAAAATCCTAAACAGATCAACAAGAGAGGGAAACTAGAAGGACAAGGAACTTCAAGAAGACCTAATCATGAAGACATTGTGACTACCCCAAGGGGCAAGTCTGTAGTGACTCAAGTCTTGAGAGGGGATCTAATACCTCAAGATGATTACATGTTGGATGTATATCTGATCCATGGGTTAGAACTACTTTTACAAACAGATTCACCCACATGAGGGGAAGAAGTAAGTCCACTTACTATCTATGAGTTGATGGATCCAGAGCATGAGTCTAGAGTCATATTCCTTGACTGAAATCAAACGAGATATTGGTGAGTAGATGAAGTTGATAGGTCTCAAATGAAATACATGGGGTTTCCTGTATTCCCTCCTCAAAAGCAGGAAAGTACCTCACACAAACCTTTTGGATCCCACCAAGGAACGAAGAATACAATGTCAGGACAGACGAGTCAATGAAGCATCCCCACCCAAACACATGTGTAATTCACTATGCCAGGAATAGATTCGCACAACCAAACCAACCCATGGATAGGAAATATGAATAGACCACCCATTAGACCAAGGCCACAACGAGGTGTGCAACCAGGAATGCATCCAATTAGACCAACAATTCCTGTAATGCTCAGACCCCTAGAGCCAGTAAAAAGATTGAGACCAATCCAAGTCACTAAATGCAAGAGAAATCACCATGATGGCATGGGAGAGCCTTATGACCATATTGCAGAATTCAAACAAGTGTTATGAGCAGAGCAAGTGGATGACTTTTTTGTGCAATATGAGTCCTTTGGACTAACCCCCATGGGAACAACCTTAACCTGGATCCAACCATTAGATCCAAATCATTTTGGGGATATTGAACAATTTTTCCAAGAGTTTATTGGGTAATTTACTAAGCGAGGGATTAAACACAACTCATCATCGTTAATTCATAGTTTCAAACAAAACCCAAATGAAACTGTAAAAAGGGCTGCTCGAAGATTTGACCGATATGTTGACAGATGCCTAGTAACAGAGTGAGCCTCACAACAAAAGATGATATCTCTATTCTTAGATGGATTGACTAATGGAACATTGAGAACCTTAATTTATGTAAAACGACTGCAGACAACCTTAACCTGGATCCAACCATTAGATCCAAATCATTTTGGGGATATTGAACAGTTTTTCCAAGAGTTTATTGGGTAATTTACTAAGCGAGGGATTAAACACAACTCATCATCGTTAATTCATAGTTTCAAACAAAACCCAAATGAAACTGTAAAAAGGGCTGCTCGAAGATTTGACCGATATGTTGACAGATGCCTAGTAACAGAGTGAGCCTCACAACAAAAGATGATATCTCTATTCTTAGATGGATTGACTAATGGAACATTGAGAACCTTAATTTATGTAAAACGACTGCAGACATTGAGTGAGTGCCTCCAAGACTGAATTGACCTAGAAGAAAACCTAGCAGATGACCTCAACAATACACAAATATCCACTAAATCAGAAGACACTAGGAGTACTGTGACAACTAGTTCTAGTAATGTGGAGGAATTAGCAGAATTGGTAGCTAAGAAATCAGGAGTGCATGGACAGAGAAATTATTAGAACCCACCAATGAGAATGCCAATGCTGAGGAGATGCAACCTGTGTGGTGGAGACCATCCATCGCATACTTGTACAAGAGGTGGTATAGGCATGCAACAACCTTGCCCTTACAATAGCAAGCCACCCCAAGGATCCATCTGTACTGTCATATTGAGCAGAGATATACTAACCACACTACTAAAAGTTGCCCATTTAATAGGCAACCAAGGCCAATGACTCAACCCCTATATAGACCTTACAGATACCCTCCCAGAGAGGACGGTAGAGAGGTTCCTAGATACAACCCTTATCCACGACCATAGGGAGCACCCAGACCTTATGACCAAAGGGGATATGGACAACCACAACCAGTGTTAGGACAAAAACCACCCCATCCATAGAATGTAGTGCCAATCAAATACACTCAACAAGAGGAAAACATGGAAAGAGCCATAGTACTAGCCACACCTTTAGCTAGTACAGAAATGACAAATCAAGTGAAAGTCACGAAGTAAAGGTAATTTCCAAAAGAGGGTGTCTGCATAGGACCACAGACATCACTATGTACAAGCTGCAATTTCTGCGTAGCCCGAATTGAACCATCTTTTGGAAAGGAAGAACGCTGCATTTTGCCCAAAATACAGCCTTCACAAACATGTTTTCCAAGAGCCTCAAGTTTGGGCAAAGAGGACACCATTTCAGATTTCTGCAGGCGTAGCAAACTAGCAAAATTCAGATGACCAAAGCGTGCATGCCAAAGCTTTGCATCTGACATAGCCTGAGAATCATGAACTACACATGCCGAATCATTCACAGATCTTTCATAGTCTATGAGCTTATACAACCCACGACATAAGATGCCAGAAGCAATAATCACATCACCATTTGAGAGATCATGGACTGTACACCTGTCATCAACGAATTTCACAACCAAGCCAATCCTGGCTAATGCAGAAGCTGATAACAGGTTCTTTTTTATCCCTGGCACAAATAAAGCATCTGACAAAGTGAAAGAACTACCATCAGCAGTAGTCAGAATGATCTTACCAACTCCCATAACAGGATAAGAGGAGTTATTGGCGCATGTGACAGTATTCCCTGTAGGGGCAGGCTCGAGTGAAGAGAAGAAACTGCGCTGCGAGGTAATATGTTTGGTCGCCCCACTGTCAAAGTACCAAACATCTGAGTCTACTCCAGACATGCACTGATCATGAGAAGATGGGTCAAAACTGCACACAGTAGTAAACGCCCATTCTTCTTCCTGCACAAGATTTGAAGACTCTATTTTTGGTGTAGAGGCCTCTGCAACAACCATTCCAGCCTCTTTCTTCTTTGCCTCTTTAGCAACCAGTTTTGGACAGTTCTTTATAATGTGATCATTTCCTTTACAGTACTTGCAGAACAATTTCTGCTTTTCTGATTTCTTCTCATCTTTATCCTGGTTCTTCGATTGTGCAGCATTTGCAGATTTCTGCTTACTAGTAGAAGAGCTCCATTTTCCTTTGCCCTTCTGACTAGCCAGGAAAGCTTGATCTGCAACACGCATAATGGATCTGTTCTGCCTGGACTGATCTTCCTGCAACAAAACAGAGACTAATTCCTCAAATGACAAGGCATTCAGATTGCCTTTCATCATCAACCGAAGAGTAGAGGCAAAACTCTGATATGAATCAGGAAGACCATTCAGAACGGTCTGCACAAGTGAGCTATCTGGTATAACCTCATCAGCAGAAATCAATTGTTCCTTCAGGTCTTTGATCTTTGTAAGAAAGCTGTCCATAGAATCACCTTCATTCATGTGCTCACTCTCCAACTGTTTTCGGAGGTAAGCAACACAAGCCTCATTCCTAGCCTAGTACAAAGTGGTAAGTGTATCCCAAGCATCCTTTGCTGTTCTGCAAGAGCGAATGTGAGGAATAATGGCACGTTTGACACACAAAGCTATTAATGCATGTGCCTGGGCATCTCTGCCATCCCAACGAATCTGCTCTATAGTAGGTGCAACAGAAACAGCAGCACGAACAGGAATCTGTGGAATATCATCTTCGACACCATCTTCATCAGCTCAAGCACCTCCAGCACCTGTATTTGTAGTACCTGTAGTCGCAGGTGTAATAGGACGTCTTTCAACACCCTCCACAATGTTCCACAGTCCTTTTGCAACCAGTACATGTCGCATCATATAAGCCCATAATAGGTAGTTGGTACCATCCAACTTATCCTCAACAGCCAACATACGGAATACATCACTGCTTTCAGCCATGGCCGGTGACTAAAATACCTTGATGCAGAAAATTGACTGTATCTCAAAAAGTTGAACGGAACTGCCCAGACGAGTTCTGCTAGACTTGTAGCAGACTTCGAGATGCTTAAACTGGCGAACACAAACTAGTATATACGTTTGGCACAAAAGGACGAAATAGCCTGCACAAGCACTGCGATAGTGCGTTTGAAGGCCGAAACGAGCTCAGATCGCGATTTCGGCACCACACAGCAAAGCTATTTTGATCTCGGAAACACCCTGAGTATGCTCACCAAATTTCGTGCGAATCTGAGACTGCAAACGGAGGAGTGTCGACGGCGCCCTAGAAGAAGCGACGACCTGCTCTGATACCAATTGTTGGAGATAGACGTTTGCGGAAGCACGCGAACAGCACAAGGAAGAAGAAGAACCTTGGAGCACAAACACACAATACTGAATGTATTACTAGAGAATGTACAAAGATAAGTAGCCCATTAGGGCAATAGGCGTATATACAAGCCGGGGGAAAAAAACCTCCTAAAGAGGGAAAAAAGTGCCCCGGTAGTCCTAGAGTGTTCACACACATCACTACCTAAATATATCAACATCCTCTTTGCCCAAAGTTGAGGCACCTGGAAAACATGTTTGTGAAGGCTGTATTTTGGGCAAAATGCAGCCTTCCTCTTTTCCAAAAGATCGTTAGGTTCGCGCTACTCAGAAATTACACAAAGTCTGCACCAACCATTTTGGCATAGTTTTTGCCTCCTCAATATCAGCTCTTTCATCAACAAATGCATCATGTAAATCTGCATCACAAATGGAATGATATGCATCATCACATGAAACGTGCAAAGGTTGAGAAGTTGCCTCATTAGGACCAGCACTAGACTATCCACCTGTAAAAATAGGCAACAAAGTATCGTACATGTCATTGGAGCTAATAGATGTCTCCTTCGTACATGAAAGTAAAGGTTGAATAGAATCTTCCACAAAAACAACAGCACGGCTAACCAAAATGCATTTAGTTTGTGGATGATACAAACGATAGCCTTTGCTTCCAAAATTGTACCAAACAAAAATACATTTTACTGCTTTATCATTCAGTTTCCTACGATGTTGTTCAGGCACTAATGCATATGCCAAACAAACAAAAACACACAGATGAGCAACAGATGGCTTGTGACCATGCCAAGCTTCATATGGATTGATAGACTGCAGTGCTTTTGTGGGACACCTGTTGAGTACATATCCTACACACATGGAAGCCTCAAGCCAAAAAGTGTGGTAAGGCCTGACTATTGACCACACACCTCGCCATCTCCATGAGTGACATGTTCTTCCATTCAGTAACTCCATTCTGTTGAGGTGTATATGGCACTGTACACTGATGTTTTATCCCATGTTCAACCATAAATGAGTTAAAGTTAGGAGACATATATTGCCCCCCTCGATCAGAATGGAGGGTGCCCATTTTACATGTTGATAGATTTTCAACCAAAACAAAAAATTCTTTGAAGCACATAAACACTTTGGACTTTGCTTTCAATGGATATAACAATGCATGCCTGGAAAAATCACCAATGAAAGTCACGAAGTAAAGATAGTTTCCAAAAGAGGGTGTCTCCATAGGACGACAGACATCACTATGAACAAGCTACGATTTCTGAGTAGCTCAAACAAAACCATCTTTTGGAAAGGAGGAACGTTGCATTTTGCCCAAAATGAAGCCTTCACATACATGTTTTCCGAGTGCCTCAAGTTTGGGCAAAGAGGACACCATTTCAGATTTTTGTAGGCATAGCAAACTAGCAAAATGCAGATGACCAAAGCGTGCATGCCAAAGCTTTGCATCTGACATAGTCTGAGAATCATGTAATGCACATGCGAATCATTCACAAATCTTTCATAGTCTATGGGATTATACAGCCCATGACATAAAATGCTAGAAGCAATAATGACGTCACCATTTAACAGATGATGAACTGTACATTTGTCCTCAATAAATTTCACAACCAAGCCAATCTTGGCTAAAACTAAAATTGATAATAGATTCTTCTTGATACCTAGCATAAATAAAGCATCCAACAATGTAAAAGAACTACCATCAGCAGTAGTCAGAATGATCTTACGAATTCCCATGATAGGATAAGAGGAGTTGTTGGTGCATGTGATAGTAATCCCTGTAGGGACAGGCTTGAGTGAAGTGGAGAAGCTGCACTGTGAGGTAATATGTTTGGTTGCCCCACTATCAAAGTACGAAACATCTGAGTCTATTACAGACATACATTGTTCATGAGAAGATGGGTCAAAACTGCAAATACCCATTCTTCATTCTATACTAGATTAGCATACTCTGTTTTTGGTGTAGAGGCCTCTGCAACAACCGTTTCAGTCTCTTTTTTCTTTGCCTCTTTTGCAGCCAGTTTTGGACAATACTTTATGACATGATCATTTGCTTTACAGTACTTGCAAAACAATTTTTGCTTTTCTGTTTTCTTGTCATCTCTGTCATCCTTCTTTGATTGTGCACAATTAGCACATTTATGCTTACTAGTAGAAGAGCTCCATTTACCTTTACCCTTTTGACTAGCCAGGAAAGCTTGATCTGCAAATCTACAACATGCATAATGGACTTGTTCTACCTAGACTGATCTTTTTGCAATAGAACAGAGACTATGTCAAGGCATTTGGATTGCCTTTCATCATCAAACGAAGAGTAGAAGCAAAACTCTGGTATGAATCAGGAAGACCATTCAGAACAGTCTGCACAAGTGAACTATCAAGCAAGACTTCATTAGCAGAAATTAATTGTTCCTTCAAATCTTTGATCTTTGTTAGAAAATTGTCCATAAAATCATCTTCATTCATATGCTCACTCTCCAACTGTTTCGGAGGTAAGCAACACGAGCCTCATTCCTAGCCTGGTACAATGTGGTAAGTGTATACCAAGCATCCTTAGCTGTTCTTTAAGAGCAAATGTGAAGAATAATGGCATGTTTGACAGACAAGGCTATCAATGCATGTGACTGAGCATCTCTGCTATCCCAAGGAATTTGCTCTGCAGTAGGTGCAACAGGAACTGCAACACGAATAGGAATCTACAGAATATCACCATCTTCAACGCCATCTGCATCAGCTTTTGTACCTATATTTGCAGGTGTAATAGGACGTTTTTCAACACTCTACACAATATTCCACAGTCCTTTTGTGACTAATACATGACACATCATATAAGCCCACAAATGGGTAATTTATACCATCCAACTTATCCTCAATAGCCAACATACGAAATACATCACTGCTTTCAGCCATGGCGACTGACTCGATGCAAAAAAATGATTGTATCCGAAAAAGTTGAACATATCTACTCTGATGAGTTCTGCTAAATGTGTAGCAGACTTCGAGATGCTTATATTGGCTATTCTGATTTTAGTTGACTCAAAGTGAAAGGAATGAATGGTACTTGATTTTGACACTTAAATAAATGAGAATAAAAATTGAACGTTGATAACTAAGGAATGATAGCACAAATAAACTCGAAATTTTGACACTTAAATAAATGAGAATAAAAATTGAACGTTGATAACTAAGGAATGATAGCACAAATAAACTCGAAAGAGCGGCCCGCCTATTTCAAATTCAATTGGGAAGAAGTTAGGTATAATGAATTGAAGTGGGACTTCTATTGGTGATTGTTGAGACATATGAGATTGTAACCTCTTTGCACTTGACCACACGCACACAAAGGGGGATGATTAGGAAACACATTAATTAGAATGGTTGTTGAATTGATTTGCGGTCCTTCCATTTGACCCAAAACTTATGATTGAGCGTGGAGAAGATTGGTCTTATAATTGCATTGTTGTTTCATTAGAGAGGACACGAAAGCAATCCATAAGGGTGAGCAAAGGTTAAGGTATTGCGTGCAATTTGGGGAAACGGATCTACTCCAAGTGTATTAGTAGATCTCAAGCCCTATTGTGGGAACCGTCCTCTGAGTTCTATTAAGTATAAACAAAGGTCTCCATTCGAGATTCCTTGAGGAGTCTTTCCTAAGGTAGGGTTTGTTGGAGTTAGACGTCTGCTAAAGCACGTGAACAACACAAGGAAGAAGAAGAAGCTTGGAGCACAAACACACAATACTGAATGTATTACTAGAGAATGTACAAAGATAAGTAGCCCATTAGGGCAATAGGCGTATATACAAGCCGGGGCTAAAAAACCTCCTAAAGAGGGAAAAAAGTGCCCCGGCGGTCCTAGTGTGTTCACACACATCACTACCTAAATATATCAACAAATCCCCCCTGGGAGTGATGCGGTGAACAAGGAGCTGGCACTCATGTATAAGGAAGTGCCAAGCTATGTGGAAATCACTCCACAAAAGGAAGTAAGCCCAAAGCTTTGCGGAAAGCTTCAAACTTCTCCCTAGGCAGAGCCTTCGTGAAAAGGTCTGCATTATTCTCCTACGTGGGCACATATGCCAAGCTGATCTCCCCAGCAGAGAACCTCTCCCTGACATAGTGATAATGCACCTCAATGTGCTTAGTGCGAGCATGGAACACAGGGTTCCTCGTAACTGCCAATGCTCTCTGACTGTCAGTGAAGATGGTGGTGGCAGAAGACGAGCCAACACCTAAATCAGCCATAAGGCGTCTGAGCCACACACACTCAACAGTCGCTGTGAAAGCTTCCCTATACTCAGCCTCACAACTGGAAGTGGCCACAGTAGGCTGCTTCTTGCTCAACCAAGATATACATGAGCTACCAAGCATGAAGCACAAACCACTGGTGGACACACGAGTGTCATAGCAACCAGCCCAATCTAAGTCAGAAAAAGCATGCAAATCTGGCGGTAGTGATCCCCCCTTGGGATAAAACAACCCAAGTAGCCGAGTACCACTCAAGTAGCGAAAGATGCACTTAACCGCCTTCCAATGCGTGACTCCTGGGCAATGCATAAACCTGCTCATCTGTGAGACAACAAACTGAATATCTGGCCGAGTAATGCATAAGTAAATCAAGCATCCAACAACCTGCTGATAAAGAACAGCATCAAATGCATCTCCAACATCATGAAGACTCAATTGTAAACCTGTCTCCATAGGAGTGGCAATAGGCTTACAGTCTTCAAGGCCAAAACGCTGCAATAATGTCTGAATATATTTTGTTTGACACAAAGCCATTCCACCATCAACTTGCATAAACTGAATGCCCAAATAGTGATGCAAATGCCCCAAATCAGACATCTCAAATGAGGCATGCAAATCAGCCTTGAAGTCAGCAATATGCTTCTCAATAGGACCAGTGAGCAGCATGTCATCAACATAGACAACAATGATTAGAAGCACATCATTAGCATGCTTAACATATAAGGTGCTTTCAGTTGGACTGTTCACAAAACCATGTGCAACCAGATAGCCATGTATCTTCTCATACCAAGCACGTGGTGCTTGCTTCAAACCATATAATGCCTTCTTTAACTTGCACACCTGGTTTTCATGTCCTTTTTGCACAAAGCCACGGGGCTGAAAAACATACACTTCTTCATGCAAGTCACCATTCAGAAATGTTGTTTTAATGTCCAACTGATGTACATTCCAACCATGATGGGCTGCAAGTGCACAAATGCTCCGAACAGTAGTCATACGGCATGTAGGTGCAAAGGTCTCATCAAAATCAATGCCTCTTTCCTGCGCATAACCCTTTGCAACAAGCCTAGCCTTATACCTGTCAACTATATCATCAGGTTTATGCTTCAGCTTGTATACCCACTTAGTGCCAATGCCCTTCTTGCCAGAAGGCAAGTCACATAAAGACCATGTACCATTCTTCATTATAGCATCATATTCAGATTGCATGGCAGTCATCCAATTTTCTGAATTCTGTGCTTCATCAAAAGAAACAGGCTCATTCTCATCACAGAGATTAGACGCAGCCATAGCATAGCAATCTGATGCAAAGGAGGCACTATGAGAGCCTGAACGAGTATGATATGACAAAGGTGCATCTAATTTGTTGTCACGCAAAGTCTGCACCAACCATTTTGGCATAGTTTTTGCCTCCTCAATATCACTTTCTCATCAACAAGTGCATCATGTAAATCTACATCAGAAATAGAATGATCTGCATCATCATATGGAACCTGTAAAGGCTGAGAAGTTGCCTCATTAGGACCAGCACTAGACTGTCCACCTCTAAAAAGAGGCATCAATGTATCGTACATGTCTTTGGAGCTAACAGATGTCTCCTTAGTACATGAAAGCAATGGCTGAATAGCATCTTCCACAAAGACAACATCACAGCTAACCAGAATGCGTTTAGTCTATGGATGATATAGACGATAGCCTTTACTTTGTGAACTGTACCCAACAAAAATACATTTTACTGCCTTATCATATTTTCTGCGATGTTGTTCAGGCACTAATGCATATGCCAAACAACCAAAAACACGCAGATGAGCAACAGATGGCTTGCGGTCATGCCAAGCCTCATATGGAGTGATAGACTGCAGCGCTTTAGTGGGACACCTGTTCAGGACATATGCTGCACACATGACAGCTTCAAGCCAGAAACTATGTGGTAAAGCCTGACTCTTGACCATGCACCTCGCCATCTCCATGAGTGACCTATTCTTTCGTTCAGCAACTCCATTCTGTTGAGGTGTATATGGCATTGTACACTGGTGTTTTATCCCACGTTCAGCCAGAAATGCATTAAAATCAGAAGACATATATTCCCCCCCTCGATCAGAACGGAGGGTGCCCATTTTACATGCTGACAGATTTTCAGCCGAAACTAAAAACTGTTTAAAGCACATGAACACTTCAGACTTTGCTTTGAGTGGATATACCCATGCATGCCTAGAAAAATCATCAATGAAAGTCACGAAGTAAAGGTAATTCCCAAAAGAGGGTGTCTGCATAGGACCACAAACATCACTATGTACAAGCTGCAATTTCTGCGTAGCCTGAACTGAACCATCTTTTGGGAAAGGAGGAACGCTGCATTTTGCCCAAAATACAGCCTTCACATACATGTTTTCCAGGTGCCTCAAGCTTGGGCAAAGAAGACACCATATCAGATTTCTACAGGCGTAGCAAACTAGCAAAATTCAGATGACCAAAGCGTGCATGCCAAAGCTTTGCATCTGACATAGCCTGAGAATCATGAACTGCACATGCCAAATCATTCAAATATCTTTCATAGTCTATGAGCTTATACAGCCCACGACATATAATGCCAGAAGCAATAATCACATCGCCATTTGATAGATCATGAACTATACACCTGTCATCAACGAATTTCACAACCAAGAAACTGATAACAGATTCTTCTTGATCCCTGGCACAAATAAAGCATCGGACAAGGTGAAAGAACTCAGAATGATCTTACCAACTCCCATAAGAGAATAAGAGGAGTTGTTGGCGCATGTGACAGTATTCCCTGTAGGGGCAGGCTCGAGTGAAGAGAAGAAACTGTGCTGCGAGGTAATATGTTTGGTCGCCCCACTGTCAAAGTACCAAACATCTGAGTCCACTGTAGACATGCACTGCTCATGAGAAGATGGGTCAAAACTGCAAACAGTAGTAAACGCCCATTCTTCTTCCTACACAAGATTAGCAGACTCTATTTTTGGTGTAGAGGCTTCTGCAACAACCATTCCAGCCTCCTTTTTCTTTGCCTCTTTTGCAGCCAGTTTTGGATAGTTCTTTATCCTGGTTCTTCGAATGTGCAGCATTTGCAGATTTCTACTTACTAGTAGAAGAGCTCCATTTTCCTTTGCCCTTCTGACTAGCCAGGAAAGCTTGATCTGCAACACGCATAATGGACCTGTTCTGCCTGGACTGATCTTCTTGCAACAGAACAGAGACTAACTCCTCAAATGATAAGGCATTCGGATTGCCTTTCATCATCAACCGAAGAGTAGAGGCAAAACTCTGATATGAATCAGGAAGACCATTCAGAACGGTCTGCACAAGTGAGCTATCTGGTATAACCTCATCAGCAGAAATCAACTGTTCTTTCAAATCTTTGATTTTCTTTAGGAAACTGTCCATAGAATCACCTTCATTCATGTGCTCACTCTCCAACTGTTTTCGGAGGTAAGCAACACGAGCCTCATTCCTAGCTTGGTACAATGTGGTAAGTGTATCCCAAGCATCCTTAGTTGTTCTGCAAGAGCGAATGTGAGGAATAATGGCACGTTTGATAGACAAAGCTATCAATGCATGTGCCTAGGCATCTCTGCCATCCCAACGAATTTTCTCTATAGTAGGTGCAACAGAAACAGCAGCACGAACAAGAATCTGCGGAATATCATCTTCGACACCATCTTCATCACCTCCAGCACCTGTATTTGCAGTACCTGTCGTTACAGGTGTAACAGGATGTCTTTCAACACCCTGCACAATGTTCCTTTTGCAACCAAAACATGTCGCATCATATAAGCCCATAATGGGTAGTTGGTACCATCCAACTTATCCTCAACAGCCAACATACAAAATACATCACTGCTTTCAGCCATGGCTGGTGACTAAAATACCTTGATGCAGAAAATTGACTGTATCTCAAAAAGTTGAACAGAACTGCCTAGACAAGTTCTGCTAGACCTGTAGCAGACTTCGAGACGCTCAAACTGGCGAACAAAAACTGGTATATACCTTTGGCACAAAAAGACGAAATAGCCTACACAAGCGCTGTGATAGTGCGTTCGGAGGCCGAAAAGAGCTCAGATCGTGATTTTGGCACCACAAAGCAAAGCGGTTTTGATCTTAGAAACACGCTGAGTATGCTCACCAAAATTCGTGCGATTCTGAGACTACAAACGGAGGAGTGTCGACTGCACCCTAGATGAAGCGACGACCTGCTCTGATACCAATTGTTGGAGTTAGACGTCTGCTGAAGCACGTGAACAACACAAGGAAGAAGAGGAAGCTTGGAGCACAAACACACAATATTGAATGTATTACTAGAGAATGTACATAGATAAGTAGCCCATTAGGGCAATAGGCGTATATACAAGCCGGGGGAAAAAAACCTCCTAAAGAGGGAAAAAAGTCCCCCGGCGGTTCTAGTGTGTTCACACACATCACTACCTAAATATATAACAGGGTTGTGCCTTCTTTGTATTTCTCAACTTAGGAATAGAGACCACTCAAGTATAGTTCTAAGACCAACTAATAGAGTGCCTCCCTTGAAACTATTGTTAGCCAAAGTTTCTCCATGCTTGAAGAAAGGATTTTTTCATGGACAAATTAAGGCCCATAGCTTAAAGAGAACTTTACTATTATGGTCAATCTTAAAGCTTATCACATACTCTTGTATACTCACATGATTATTCATGTTTACATATTTTAATTTGAGATGTAATATGACGTCCAAACGCCACAAATTAGGCATTTGAAATCTCCTACCAAAAATAAAACCAAATTTAGACTCATTCTTCAATTTCTAGATTGTAGGAAAGGGAATGAGTCACAACAAACTCATCCCACGAGTATTTTGAATTCAATTTGGTTGTTAGGAGTCATGGAATACCATGAGGAGACTCCAAGGAGTGTATATAATCACTCCATTTACCTATACTTGATGATAAGAAGAAATACAATCAAGATTATGAACATCTTACTCAATGCCCTTCTTCTCTCTATTATCAATTCAACTGGATTGCAAATTTTGGTTCTCACAGCTATGAAGGCCAATATTCATGAGTAAGGAATCACTGGGAAGGTATCAACATCTACTTGCATTGTTTAAGATTTAGTACCATTTGGATTCATCTACTGTGTGTTGGGGCAACGTCTTTGCCTCAAGGTCTGATCTTGCTATTCCCTAAAAAGTCATGGTGATCCCCTATTGATGCTAAGCTTATAATTAGTGCATAAATCTTGCCTATAAGAGAGTCTTTACATTATTAGGAAACTTCCTTAACAGGAATTAGATCAATATTAATCATGTTGAGACCACTGAGTGTTTGAAATTGAACCTTTCTTCCAAAAATAGAAGGTTTCTCACATTCACTTTTTAAGTTGATAGCATATTTTGTTTTAACTTGTTCTTGATGATGATCCAAATAACATAGATTTTTTTATTGAACTAAGTAGAAGCCTATAAGGTGAATCAAAGTCTCCAAGTGATAATAGGCTGATTCTCTACTAGTCCGTTGAATCAAACCTCATCACTCTAAGCTTCACATTGCATGCATTCTTCTCCTCTCAAGCATTTTTAGTGGTGCCTGAGCAAATGGATGATGGATTGATTGGAAAATCAAGATGGAAGCTCATCTACAATCAAGAAACCTTAATGGACTAGTAAGGTTGATGAAGTCATGCCTATGCCAAGATCCAAAGGAGGACCAACACAAGAAGAGACTGAGAAGCTCACATTATGGTGTGCAAGAGATGCTCAAGCCAAGTTTTATGTCTTAACCTCTATGTCTAGTTTCTTGCTTCCACACATTAGAAGTTGTAAAACATCACAAGAAACCTAGGATGCACTTGAGACATTCTTCTCTGCTAGCAACAAGGCAAGGAAGAAGTATTTGCGGAATGAATTCAACCCAATGAAGAAGACACCTAAGCAAACAATCATAGATTTTTCTACTAAATTCAAGGATGTTTCATATTAGTTAGCTTCAATTAGGGAATTGATTGAAACCGTTATGAGGCAAATTCGGAATGGAATAAGGAATGATAGGCAATGGCAAACATTCACAAACTACTTATGACCTCATTATGGATGTGTAGACACTTGAATTCAATATATTTCTTGGACAACTCTTCAATCAAGAGGCCAAAAACAACATTAAAGAAGGTAGCTCTTTCCAAGGTAACTCTACAACTACTCTTTATACAAATAAGAAGGATAAGAAAAAAAAAAGAAAAGAAGAAGGAGGATGATGATGAAGAAGTTTCCTAGACTAACTATGCAGGCAAAAGCAAATGGAAGGGAAAGAAGAAAGGAGCAAAGGAAGATAAGTCTAAAGGACAAGAAGGTCAACCTTGTGCCATTTGTAACAAGTCCAATCACACTAGTCAAAGCTGTTGGTTCAATGGAAGACCACAAAAAGGAGGCGGTAGAAGTGGATTTGGCAATACAAGAGGTAGAGTTGGAAAAAACTACAACAACAACATAAATAATACCAAAAGATATAATAACTATTCAGAGGATCAGTCACATGAAGATTCATTGCTTCTAATGAACTTGAGCCATACAAAAGGTAAAGAAGATGAGTATTTGTTTTGCATAGGCTCTCGTTGTTCAAAACATGTTGCAAGCAATGTTGCTCTCCTATTAGAATTGGAGAAACCTAATCTCAAGCATAAAGTACAAACAAGGGATGATACCAAGCATAATGTGGAGAGGACTGACAATGTCAAAGCATCCAATGGTGGAACAAACATTCTAATTAAGGTTCCCTATGCACTAACAATCACCAAAAACCTAATAAGTGTATGAAAATTATGGAAAACGGCTTGTAGGCTAGGTTCATTCAACATGGAGCTTATGTGGAAGATCCATGTCAAGGCTTCAAGAAGATAATTAGAGGTGAGAAGCATAGTAGGCTCTTCACATTTGAAGTGGGAGAAACTAGAAATGTAGCTCTATTTAACTTTGGGTATCAAACCTTAAGTGAGATAGAGGTATGACATAAGAGGCTTGGTCATGTGAATGAAAGAACACTTAAGGATATATGCAGGGAACAAAGTGCTCTAGGACTGCCAAACATCTCAAAGCAACATATGATCAACATACGTGATGCTTGTCAAATTGGGAAATCACAAAGACAACCTTACCATGGTAAAGGGTACATCCACAACAATCTATTGGACTTAGTACACACTGATGTGTGGGGACCAAGTCAAGAACCATCATTATCACGCTCAAAGTATTATGTATCTTTTGTTGATGATCACAATAGGTGGACAATTTTATACTTTACATAAAAAAAAGTGACATGTTTTATTGCTTCAAAATGTGTTTAGCACAAGTAGAGAACTACACAACCAGGTCATTGAAGAAGCTTAGCTTTGATGGAGGGGGAGAATATTTCTCCAAAGATTTTGATGATTATTTCCAAGATAAAGGTATCAAGAGAGAGGTCACTACTAGGTATTCTCCTCAATAGAATTGTGTTGCTCAGAGAAGGAACCAAACCCTATTTGGGACATCTAGGACAATGCTTGAAGAAAAGAAGCCACCACGTTACCTATGGGCAGAAGCAGTATCTACTGTAGTATATCTTATCGATAGATTACCATCAAAATCGTCTCAAGGTATGACTCCTTGTAAAGTTTGGAATGGCAAGAAGCCAAGTCTAGCTCATTGAAAAGTCTTTGTTTGTTTGGCAATGTGCATATACCTTCACAAATCAGAGGGAAATTGGATGAGAGAACAACCAAGGTTGTGTTCTTTGTTTGGCATATGTGCATATACCTTCACAAATCAGAGGGAAATTGGATGAGAGAACAACCAGGGTTGTGTTCATTGGATATGACTCAACACAAATGGGCTACAAATTCTACAATCCAACCACAAAGCAATTCACTACAAGCATTGATATTGTATTTGAAGAACACATGTAGTGGTATTAAGAAGACAAGCAAAAGGTAAATCTCCCCTATTATCTTGATACAAATTTCCCTCCATTAGACAATAAGCATGATGCACAAGTATAGGACTCTAGAAGTGAATCAAAAGAAGAACAAGATGAGAAAGAAAGAGATTACAAACTTTGGAAATCTAAAGGGAAAAGCCAAAATGCAAGAATGTGGAGAATGTTCCAAACATACTCCTAGAATATCAACAATGGAGAGAAGGCAACTTGAAAGGTATGGTTATGACTCCACATTTGTAACTAAACATACCATCTATTTGGCCAAAGATTCAGTTTCAAAAGAACCCTCAGCTTATGAAGAAGCCAAAGGGCATGATAGGTGGAATGGGCATGATCTGCTCACTTTGATGTTTTCTCCTTTTATAGTGACTCCTAGATGTTCAAACTTTGTATGCTCCTTATGGAAGATTTGCAACAACACAAAACCATACATCATGGTCAATGAAGATAGGAAGTGGGCAGTCGGGATTATAGGATGATACAAACGATAGCCTTTGCTTTCAGAACTGTACCCAACAAAAATACATTTTACTGCTCAATGAAAAGCTCATTAAGCTGCTCTGCAACTCTCTAACCATAGGTTTCCTTTTGATGTAACTCTCTCTAGAACATGGGTTTCCTCTTGATTTTAGGCCATCACCATTGTTGTGGCTATGACTCATCCTACCCCTACTCTATGGGATATGGGGGGTCCCAAGGACACTATGCCCATTCACTGTACAATTGTTCTTTTATTAATTCATGCAAAGGAGACTAAGCCTTCACTGAACTTTTAAAAAAAAAAAACTACAAAAATATGTAAATTTTGAGAAATATTATTTTCTTTAGGGGGTGCTCTATCAAAGAGCTTGTGATCAAGAAGATCATAAATTTTCAAATGCACTTTTGAAGGGGGAATTGTGCAATTTCGTTGATATCTCGAAAGCTCTCACTAGAACTATAGCATTTTATTTCAAAAAATGAAAATTGAAATGGAGAACCGTACCAAAAGGTCGTGATTTCTTCCCAAGGGTTTCTCAATAAATTCCAAGGGTTCTCCAAGTGACTTTGGACCCGACCTTTGACTAGTTCAAGACTTTGAGAAGTCAAGTTGAGGTTGACCAAAACATCCAACTTAAATGTTTTTGACTATGTCCCACTTCTTCACCAACATCTACTTATCTCTTTTCCCAATTACAAGACTACAATGTCCTAGTGTGCTTTAGAGTTTAAGGTGGAATGCAAAAAAAGAAATTTTTCATTTGCTTCTTTGGGCAACCAATTTCAAATGATTTACACTAGGGCCCTTCCTAAAAAATTTGACTTCCTTAATGTTTTATCTTCAAGGGTTTCACTCAAACTCTTTAAGAGAACTTTAGATTTTTTTTCTTCAACAATCGAGCTTGAAGCAATACTCAATGGATGAATGATTTCTCTTGAACTCGAGTGTCTTATTAAATTGAATGGGTTCTATACAAAACGTCCAAGTTTGACATTTAATTATGTTACCTATTCCATCCAATTGAACCTGTTCTAGAAACGACCTTGAATATTCTTTCAAAGTCAAATCCAAGGCTTAGAAAAGCGGGAAGGAAAAACTAAAACTTTGTGTAATCGATTCAACTTCTAAGACACTAATGTGATTTGAGTCAAACTAAAGATCTATTCTATTGAATGGTTTGAAGAATATTTTTCTACCTTTATGAGATTAAATCCAAATTCTCAAAAAGATTCTTTGGGTAAATTTAAACCATCATCCATCTACCAAACTCTAGTGGTATAAAATATCGGTGTCTCAAGCCATCGAGCTTTGTGACTGTTGATGATGTTTAACTTTATTATAAAATAATGATGCTTCAACTAACTTAATCCCTTTCAATATCTTGAGACTCTTATGTACTAGAATACCATTCTAGTATATATCTTTGATCTTAGGAGATTGATTCGCCTAGTTATATTATGAACAAGGTGTTTTAGAATTAACTAAGTCTAACTTCAATTACACTGATTACTAAGTCAATCCTTTTCATTGTGTCTTGACTCCTTTTATACTAAAAGGCATAAATTTGAGTCAAGATATTGATTCACCTAGTCATACCATCAACCAAGTGATTTATTCTAGATTGACTTAGTCAAACTTAACTTGCTTAAAAGGAACTTTCCAAGTTCTTTCTCTTCAGAAATCCATTTAGCATTTATGATAGAGACCAAAAAAATCCTTACTAGGAAGTCTCATAACTTAGATGAGACTATAGTAGTCTTATTGAAATCTAGAAAGTTCCTTCAACTTCATGACTTCAAACTTTCCAGTTAGTTGATACTTGAAGTGCTTCCTAATCGTATTCTTGACCATCTTGTACTTCATCTTTATCTATGAAGTTTCAATTCCCATTGGGATGGAGTTTCACTTCAAGTCATGATCCCAAGACTAAAAGATACTTGTCATCTCAAGGTCTGATGTCCCATATCATCATTCCTACAATAATGTGAATATCAATTATAATTCCCATACCACCATACTTTATAACCAACATTAATGTGTTGATGATATTTCTCTTAAAGTCTAGAAGCTTAATCTAACTATAGAGTGCCTTTTACCCAAATACTTCTTGTTAGAATTCGGAGTCAAGGAGTTATTTCTATCTTTTCTATTCGTACTTAGGTTTTTAGGGCTTCCCACTTAAGATCATTCTATGATCTAATATTATCCCATGATTATCTTGGAAGCTTCAAAACTTTTGGTGGAATAAAGCTCCATTCCAAGTTTCCAGAATCATATTCAAGATCTAATTAGTTCTTGCTCAAATAACTTGTAGTGAAAAGAGATTATTCTTGCCTTTTGGATTCCTTATTTATCGAAAGCTTTCAAATAGATACCCCAAGTTTTTCTAGGAACCTCATGTACTACTGAAATCTGAACATCTTCTAATGCTTTTGGATTTATTTTAAAATCCCTTCCACATACTTAAGTACAATTTATCACGATTGAAGGATACATACTTGGAATTTAGGCTTATATCTCTCTATCTTACTTCCTTTTAGAGAAGTATAACCTTTAGCATGCTTTATTGAACCTCATGATTGCACCCACAATTTCAAAATCTTTTGTAATCTTGATGGGATCCTAGTTTCCATTGACTTTAGCATGCCATGAAATTGCTTTATGAGAAACTTCCTCTTTGATAAAAATCTAAAAGATGTTCTTTTAACCCATCATATACATTCCAAGTTTCTATTTATGGAATTAATTGTACCAATTGTTAATAAGTTTTGGTACTTTCTTCCCCCCTTTGAAGATTTTTCATCCTTGAAAACTGTAAAATCTATGGCGTCATTCATAACTAGAGAGTCATTTTTGTGAATCCTCCCATCACTAGTCTATTTGACCTCTCTTATACTTATCTCGACCTTGAAAGTATCTAGAAGTTGTACTAGAAGGGAATTCTACTTTCAGCATTCAATAAACATCTTCTAGAGGTAGCTTGATGACCACGTATCCTAACATATTTATGAACTTCTTTTTTATCTTTAAGAATGGTCATGACTTTTCAAGTTCCCTAAAAAACAAGTTCATGTTCACTTTGTGTTAGTAGAGGTGGCTTTAGTTTGAAGGCTAATGAACGCATGAATTATGAGGAGGTTTTTAAAGGTACATTTTTTCCATTCCATGTTTGTACCTTAAGAATTACATGACCACCAACTCCACCCATATATATATGTCTAGGCCAAGGGGGGAAATGTGAAGAGATCTTGAGAAGTTTCCCGTCCACATAAATTCTAATCCAAGGGCTTCTAACTTTGGAAGTCACATGAAAATCACATGGATTTCACATGGATTCTACAAGGATTCCTCCCAAGCTTGTATGTACAATTCCAAAGGCTTGAAGGGCCTACCTAGGATTAAATAAATCCAAATAGCTCAAGGGTTCAAACAATAGCCTTGGAGACACTTTCCCGAGGGTTTCTCAATAAATTCCAAGGGTTCTCCAAGTGACTTCGGATCCTTGAAACCCATGTCTTTTGCCTTTTGGACCCATAGTTATACAACAATAACCTTCTTCGATCAAGGACTTAGCAAAGCTCATAGAATTTGAAGGCCACACCCAAACGGGCCTCAACAAGTAACACTATTGAAATAATACCTTTGTTGTTGTTTAGATCACCCTTGCAATATATATGCATGGGAACAACACCATACCTACCTCCTTATGATAGCTTATGATAGGATAGATTTCACATGCAATCCTATGTGAATATGGACACAAATTCTACCATTAGCATATGCGATTATTGCCAAGATTTAGACTTTGAGCATATCAACCACATGTTTGCGTGCCCCTGAACCTTTTGCTTCATATGCATTCACTTATCCCCCTAGCACACCTCAACATCATTTACATAGGCTAGTGCATGAGCACAACACATATCCAACTTATTGGTCAATAGTAGACTTGCAACTACTAACACCCTCAAAGATAAACAATGTTGATAACATTGTCCCCTACTATTATGAGGAATGCGATGATAAGTCACACCATCAACATCATTCCTCATACTATCCTGAATAACACAAGGAGATTTAACGCCAAAATGCTCTCATGTAACAAATGAAAACGTTTCTATCCATTTGTGAATGTCCCTTTTAAGACCAAAGACCACCACCAAAAGAGAAACAACACTTACTTAGTGAATGCCCAAACAACACTGACAAGAACATCAAAGCCACACTTGTGAATATGGAAAAGACCTATCAATCGTGGGTAATGAGCTAGAGAATACAACTTTAGTGCAAAGGTCAAGCCAAAAATTAAGAGTTTTGAATTGAGGTAGAAGATAAATGTTATGCTGAAAAATTAGATCACAAAATAATAAATAATACTACAAATGATGATTTTCATTCTTTGGTTCCCAAAATAGATGATAGATGGCCACAATATCTACGGAGTAAAGTTCAATAACCAAGACGCAAAAAATAGGATTAATCTCAACTACCTATCGTGAAGATTGATCTCAACAAGGACCCATTCTAAAATGAATAGAAGTTCCTTTACAACGAGCCTATAAGTTGAGATTGATAATGAAAGAGCCCCAAGCTTAAATGAATTTCCTTGATAAAAACACATCCTTTTGCAAAAAACCTCCTACAATTAGATCCAAAAGGCTCATTAGTGGAGCCACATAAAACTCGAGAAGTAGATCAAGATACAAACGCATGCAAATTGGATATAGAGGGACACAGAATCTACAAAATTAATAACGAGTATTTAGGAACTTCCTCCATATAAAGTAGGAGATTACAAGGAGGGAGATGAGGGAAACACTTGCTTTCCCATCAACTATAACGGGATTACAACAAAAGCTATCCTAGATTTATGTGCAGGTGTCATGATAACAACCAAATCCCTCTCGGCAAAGTGGGGGAAACTTGCATCGAAAGCAACTTGGATGGAATTATAGTTGGTAGACAGACATTTGATTGAACATTAGGTTTGCTAGAACAATAACTAATAACTAAAGTAAAATATTGATATAATAAAGTAATCAAAACATGTTTCTCATGGAAGAGGTATCACACCCTCACATTAGAATATATTGAACAAATTTATATACATATTATGAGCTTTTTGCACATCCTTCAAGTACATCAATTCAATAATTTTTATACTCCATCCAATATACAGAAAACGGATCATAAACGACAACAATTCTTTTATACGAGAAAGTTGATCATAGATTATGAAAATGTTTTTGTGACAAAAGCTGAAACCTATGTGCTTTGCTAGCTAATCAAAGAATGTATGGTTGAGGATTTCAAAGACTCCTCTAGTGTTTTACAAAACCTTAGACTCAAAATATGATACTAAAGTGAAAAAATACTTCACAAAATTGTAAAAAGAGCACTTCATAACCATAAGTCTCCTTTATTTCCTGTTTCCATAAAAATCGTTTACCACTAGCATTTCTTGCTTGCATGGTTCCTTTCAAAATTATATAAGAGAATCTAATTTTCAATAAAGAGAGTTTTTCCGAAGGAGCATTAAATGGGACCGAATCAAATTTAATAGTATCACCACTAGAATATTGTATGTATGTGTAATGTGAGGAGACTCCAAATCCCCATCTCTAATGCTCCCAAGTCTTTACATGCAAGAGTTCAATCTTGTACGTGCATGCAAGAGATCAATCGTGTACGTGAAAGTATGTTTGAGAAATTTATGGATCTTCTTTTTTGCCTTTTCTTTATGAAATTTTGAAGGATAAAACAAATTTTCATGGACAATGGCTTTACAAAGTTGAAGATCCCCTTTCACATAAACGAGTAGATTGAGCATTATTGAGAGAAAATCATGATTATCAAAGCTTTTTATAATAAACATTTATGAACTTGGAAATTATTACTATTCTTATTAGCATACTTTTAGAGAAGATATCAGGCATTAAATGTGGTTGATGATGGAAATTAACTAGCGAATTTTACCATCGTTTTGTGAATTTGAGGTTCGCAACAAGGCGTCGTGTGCAGCAGCTCCTGGCCAACTTCGACTAACGAGGATTTCAACTCACAGCAGAAGACTCATGTTCGAAGATGTCTGCAATTTTGGATTATGTGTTTTTCTTCCTCTTGTAGCCTGTATTATCAGATTCTCACCTCAATATGCATGATTGCAGGATGATTTTGATTTCGGTGGCGATGAGGCTGAAGATCACAAATCCTCATCAGGTGGCATGTTTGTTTATGCATGTAATTTGAGTTAGCTGTAGACGCGTTCTTCTGTGTGTGCGGTCGTCATCAGTCTGAATATATGAATGAGCGAACCCGTACAGAATCAAGTCAAGAGGTCTTTGCTCGAGGCATTACTGAATTTGTGCAGCTCCAAAAACTTTTTTCCAAAATGGAGGAGGTCAGATAGTATACTTCAGGAGAATAGCCTTCACGTGTAAATGCCGTAGAAGAGGAACAAGGATTTTTCAGAATCAGTATTTCATTTCTGAACAAACACTTTTCAAAATCAGTCTTTTACTTCCTTCGTCTGGTAGTATTATCGGACTACAAATCCTTATACTCATTTTAGGCCTACATTCACAATTTCACACAATGTTCAACTCTATAAGACCATTTGATTCTGATAGAACATGAATTTGATATATTTAGTCTGGATTTTTATTAAATCCCCTTAGGACTCTTGAAGAGCATGTGAGTTGCAAAGCCATCAGAGGAATCTATAACTCTCACCACATTTGGGTGAAACACACCACGAGTACCATGCTTTGTTCTTGCTAAGAAGCATGAACCTTGACATACAGAGCGTAAGCATTTGTTTCAAACCATAAAGAGCTTTTTTAAGCCTATAGTTGTGAATTTGTTACTTTTAATCTCAAATGTTGGCGATTGTGGCACATTAAAATCTTTTTTCTTAAGTATTTCTTCAAGAACTAATGTAACTATCAAGCGTTTGCATGTTTGAACCAAATTATGAAATTATGATAATTATTGATTAAACTAAACTTGTATGTGATCTTTATGTAAATGTCTTAGCATAAGGTATGCTCTTTTTTGAGCATATGTTTTGGAAAATACCTCGGCATTGTGCTTGATATTTTGATTTTGCATAAACTTTTCAAGGTATGCTTATATCGAGACCTCTATGGAACCAAGGATAGTACTTGTAAAGAAATTGAGGGATAATCACCATATAGGCAACACCCTCCAAAAATGTCTCTCAAAGGCCCACCTCAGCGGACTCTCAAGATTGTGATATCTCTAACCATTATCTGATCCTGTGCACCGGATAGAGTCCTACAAACTTTGGACCCCTAATGCACTTATGCTATGTGGCCTCTTGCATCAGCCCATTGGAAAGCTCACAACTCACTAAGAGAGTATAGGTCATGTGCTGTTCAAATGTCAAAAACACATTGATGAACTCCACTATCCACCAAATGTGGATCCAAACCATGCTTGCTTTCCTAGTCTCCTTCATCAACATAATGAAGGTGCTCACAAGGCAATCACAGTCTTTGGTGGTCATATTATAATGCGTAGCTCACTCGTCAAGTGCCGACTACTACATGAATGATCAATACATCCAAGCACTTACACTACTAGTTCTCCATCCCTCAAGATGCCTTGGCTTGAAGTCCAACAACACATGTTCTATTTTGCATAAACAGCTTGAATCCACCCATCAATGGCTACCCACTAAACCTTTGGTAGAGTGCATCCATGCTATTATGCAGGAACAAAGACCAAATTGTGATCTTTGAATCAAACAGTGAGAATAAAAAATACAATGAATTGCATAGATGCTGCAACAATCAAGCCAAATTAATGTGGAAATAATGTTGTCAAGCATAAACACACCATAGATGGACCTCTCTTCAGGATTGATCAAGGAACTGAATTCCTCAATCATATGACAAATACCCTCACCCGATCACACTTGAGGATCATTATCTTGGTCATAAGGTAAATGTCATCAATCACTCAACTCAGGGAGTACGTCCTCTATCACATTGAAGAAAACTCGCTTACAATTATGGAGAACAAACCTCTCTCACCAAACCATCTTCATATGTGACCATGGGGTTAGCACTTATATTATGTGTCATGGGGTTAGCACTTATAAGCACCTTCCACCAAACATGCAAAACATAAACATGTGTAGAGGTTCCACGCTCAAGTAGTCTCATCGAATGATAGGAACCATCCTCTTGCCTATGATCCCCTCTATGGAATTCCTCTTAAAAAATCTAGTGCTTATGGATATGGATGCAAGTACTACATACCACCTCAATTGCCATCCATCAATTCCTCAACTTATGTGTGGACCACCTACAATGATCAGTGAAAGAGGAATCTATATAACCACACATGGGTATAGAATACATGTGTCGGCAAGGATCCACACAATGATCTGGTTATGATATGAGAGCTTCAAAAGACACCCTTAACTCAAAATCAAAGAAGGTTGACTTTCCTTGTACCTAGAAAACATCCTCCACTTGATATTAACCAAGCCACTCAAAGCTTAGTAGTGCCTATGTACATGATGCGCATGCTATAATTGCTCTGATACCAAATTGTTAGCCAAGATACACAAGTAATACCGCACATAAGAGAACATGCACACATAAACAAGAGAACAAGTACACACGTTACACAAAGTATGGTAAAAAAAATGCTATGCTCCAATTAATGATAATAGATGTACAAAGTAATGATGTGCTACAAATACAAATTAAAAAACATAATGGGCAAAAATATCTAAAAGAGCAAAGTGAAGGTAAGGGAAACAAGGGATGAAGAGGCTTAGGCTGAATAAGGAACTCTAAAGCAAGCTCTCACAAGAGTTTTCAAGAGTAGAGAGTTCTCCAAAAGTGTATGAGCATACAATACTTCAAGCACAACACCTCCAAGATTATGAGCATACTCTCTCCTTCAATTCTCCCAAGTTGCGAGTCCTCCAATTGTATGTATGAGAGTGCTTCACCTTCTCCGAGAGGGTGTGCGTGAGAAACTTCCACAAGGGATTGATGGATTGAAGTGATAAATCCATAGCCTATATACATGATGGGACGACCAACTTTATGAAGTTGGGCAATAACTTATCAAAGCAATAGCGAACTTGATTCGCCACCTTTAGTGAAGGTAGATTTTTGTTTTTGGCATGAAAATCAGCTTTCCAACGTGCTGATGATTCGGCAATTATATGGTTATGTGGCAAGTAAAGCTTGCAGATGTAATCTCATGGTGACAAGTGGCATATATGATTATGATAAGTCCCAAAGATTCAGATCTTCAGTTTCTTAAGTCAGAGCTTGAGAAAGTTTATGATCTTGGGTTTTTAGAGTACTATCTTGGCATTGAATTCATATTCAAGAATGATTGTATCTATATGACACTCTAAAAATACATTGAGAAACTGTTAGAAAGGTTGGAATGTTAGATCCAGACCAATGCAATCACCTATGGATGTTCATGTCTTATTAGAAGCACATGGAGACTCCAAATTTTTTGATGTTACACTTTATAGTCAAACTGTTGTATGTTCGATTTATTTATGTAATACACGTCTTGATATTGAAAGGGTTGGAATATGGTGCTTGAGGGGTAGAGGATGCATGTATGTGCCTCAGAAGTTGAGGCGCTAGGCTGAAATAGAGGCGAAGCTGATGGAGAGAAAGAGAGAGGTAGTCGACCAGCTTTGGAGGCGCTTCTCTAAAAGTGAGAGAGAGCCAAAGTGATATTAACTTATGTTATATAGAACCCTTTTAGGGTTGGCCAAGTTCACATTGAACTTGGCCCAAAAATAAAGAATAAGTATCATAACCTTTATAAATAGGCCTATACACATGCATACACTATAAAGGGGTCATTTAGGACTTTATCCCACCAACCTCCCACTTAAAGGCATAAATGGCGCCTTTAAGCTACGCGACTCCCACCATCTGTATACATAACTGATGTTGTGCTTTGGGTAAGCATTTAGTGAGAACATCTGCAGGGTTCTCTGATGTATGGACCTTAACCAATGTGGTAAGGCCATCCTCAAGCACTTCTCCATGAAGTGATATTGCACATCAATATGTTTCATGGAACGTGGCATTCTTTGCCAAACATATGGCACTTTGGTTGTCACAACCAAGCATAGGTGCTCTGTGAGGCAAACCAAACTTACTGCAAAGACGTGCTAACCATATTGCTTCCTTAGAAGCCTCAGTGGCTGAAATATATTCAGCCTCAGTAGTAGACAAAGCAACAATCTTTTGTAGTCTATTGCACCATGATACAACACCATTTGCAAGAGTGAAGACATAGTCGCTTGTTGATTTCCGTGTATCCACATCACCTGCGATGTCAGAATCATAGAATCCATTGAGCTCTAGTGGGTCCTTTCCATAACAGAGGCATTTGTTTTTAGTTCCTTTCAAATATCTCAAGATGGATTTGACTGCCTCTCAATGAGCTCTACCATGATTAGCCATGAACCTGCTAACAACTCCCACTGCATGAGCAATGTCTAGCCGAGTGCCAACCATAGCATACATAAGTGAACCACAAGCTGATGCATATGGAACACTCTTCTTGTAATTGGCTGCATCATCATCTTTGGGACAGTCATCCTTGGAAAGCTTAACATGTGGCTGCAATGGCACTCCAAGAGGCTTAGCATCAGACACATTAAATCTGTCCAGCACTTTTTCAATGTACTTTTCTTGGGATAAATGCAAAGTATGCTGCTGCCTATCCCTTTTTATTCACATACCAAGAATATGCTCAGCTTCCCCAAGGTCTTTCATTGAGAATGCAGAGTTCAGCTGCTGTTTTAGAGCATTCAGTGTGCTCTTTTTCTTCCCAGCCAGCAGCATATCATCTACATAGAGTACAAGAATAATTGGGCTGCCATCTTCATCCTTTTTAGTGTACAAACAGTGGTCTGCATGGCTTCTTTTGAACCCATGTTTGAGCATAAATGCATCAAACTTCTTATACCATTGTCTGGGCCTGTTTCAGCCCATATAAGCCCCTTTTCAGCTTGCATACTAGATGCTCTTTTCCAGGAATGGCATATCCTTCTGGCTGTTTCATGTACAGCTCTTCGTCTAAATCACCATGCAAAAAGGCTGTTTTAACATCCATGCTGTGAGAGCAAACAACACACGTAATGTGGTCATTTTAACCACTGGAGAGAACACCTCTTGGAAATCAATGCCCTCCTTTTGGGCATACCCCTTAGCAACCAGCCTTGCCTTATACTTGGGTTTGCCATCAACAGTTTTGATTTTGTACACCCACTTGTTGGGAATGGCCTTCCTTCCTTTGGGCAACTCAATCAAATCCCAAGTATCATTTGCATGCGAAGCCTTTATCTCTTCCTGCATGGTTGACTCCCACTTCTTCTTGTGCTCATATAGCTTTGCCTCTTTATAAGTAAGAGGCTCACCCTCATCTTATAACATAATGTAATGTATAGAGGGGTCATATCTATTCACTAGCCTCCTAGGACATGTAGATCTTCTTACCCAATGATCCACATTACCGGGTAATGGATCTACATTAGGAGGTACATTAACTTTTTCATTGTTAATGGGCTGTTGTACATCATTTCCAGCCCTGTTTTCAGCATGAATAGGTGGCTGCATATGCCCATCAGGAGCCTCTTCTTTCTGTCCAACATCCTCTTCTTTCTGTCCAACATCATCTGGCTCAAAAACCACTGGATTATCTATATTTTCAGCCATATGTGGTGCATCATGAGGATTTGAAATAGGCCTAACATGTGGTTGGTCTTGCTGAAATGTGACCTTTTTATAGTCATGTTTCGAGGTAACATTGTTTTGTAGGAGCCTTGCCTCATTAAAAACAACATCCCGGCTGCGTATGACCCTTTTCAGCTCAGGTCCATTTCGCCTTCTTTACCATATCCAATGAAGAGGCCTTTAATGGATTTGGCATCAAGTTTACTCCTCAACTCAGGCCTTATGTGTACAAAAGCTTCACAGCCAAAGACGTGTAAGTGATCATATGAAGCAGGTTTGTCAGACCAAACCTTTTCAGGGATGTCACCTTTCAAGAACATGTGAGGGGATCGATTGCATATATGTATTGCAGTTTTAAGAGCCTCTCCCCAAAAAACATGAGGGAGATTAGTTGTGGACAGCATGCATCTCACCCTCTCACAAAGAGTTTGATTATACCTTTCAGCCACACCATTAGAAGAGGGGCTGTATGGAACAGTAAGCTCCCTCTTTATGCCTAAATTTTCACAAAAATTTTTGAATTCAACGCTTGTGAACTCACCCCTATTATCCGTATGTAAGCATTTCAGCTTTCTACCTGTTTGGGTAGTCACACGTGCATGAAATCTCTTAAACGCAGCAAACGCTTCATCCTTTGATTTGAGTAGTTGCACCCAAATTTTACTGGAAAAATCATGAACAAAGGAAATAAAATATAAAGCACCCCACATAGATTTGGTGGGCATGCTACATACATCATAATGGACAAGATCTAATATACAAGACTTACGAGACAAACCAGAGTAATAGGAACTTTTCACTCGCTTTCCATATTGACAATCATTACAAAAATCTAGCTTGGTGCCTTTAACATCAAGCTTCTTCAAGTTACAAAGTTTTGATAGACCCTTTTGGTTCATATGGCCAAGTCTTTTATGCCACAATTCCATACGAGAATTAATATCTGCTAATGCAATGAATTTGCCAGACAAGGCCTTTCCATGCAAGCAATACAAAGTTCCCCTTTTCGTGTCTTTAACAATCAGCCGTGACCCTTTGGTCATCTTCCGTGAGCCTCTTTCAAATAAAATGCTTATCCATTTGCCCTACAGAGAGCAAACTCTTCTTGATTCCTGGTATATATCTCACCTTATGCAGGACCAGCTCATTTGTGCCATTTGTGCCATCTGTTGAAAGATGCACGGAGCTGTCCTAGGAGCAAATTAGAGGCGTTTTTGCTGATTTTTCTTGGTGATTTGTTGCATGTCTCTTCTCTTACACGCACATTGAAGTGTATGCTTGTTGAATCTTGTAAGTGGCTGCATATATTCGGGTTTATTTCAATTCTTGTTACTGCACCAAGTTTCTATTACCTATCACTTCAAGAAGAGAAGTCTTGCTCTTGCATATTTCAAAGGAGAAACTCTAATCTCTGTTAGAGTGCAAGCTGGAATTCTTACATATAGTCCTGTTTTATTTTTATTTGAGCACAGTCACTCTTCCTTACACTCTTCCTTATAACTCTTAGGCACTCTCTTCTCATGCATTCGTACCTAGACCGTGTTACATTCATTTTTATATTCAGATTTTGTATATTACATACATTGTATTGTTATTCATTCATCAAGTAGAATTATATTTTAAGATCAACATTCTGCTACTCGTTAAGTTCTCTTGTCTCGTCTTTTTTGCATAGTCATCCATCTATCTTATTTGGTTCAAGGTGTGTATATGCTTAAGGTTCAAGTGTTGGAAAGACAGCATGACTAAGTACAAAGATCATGTCTAAGTACTTCTTTAGGTTATTCTATTCCTTTAGGATCATGAAATTTTCTAATCTAGGATTCTATGCTCTAAACCATAGAGCTATTCACTTGAGTTATACAAATATATGTACGAAGATGCTGTGGAGAGTTACAATGTGCTCAATTGCATCAAACACCAAAGGACTGAGCTCTTGTGTAAGGAGAGAAAGTAGAGGGAGTCTTATGCAAAAACTCGAAGAAAAAGATGGAAAAGATAAGTTGTGGAAGTCTTCTTCAAGTTATATGACTTTTAGGATTGTGAATTTTGGGACCAATAAGTGACTTTTATGTCATTTGGGTATGTTCACACATGTGAATGACAAAAAGTTATCAAAATCATGTAAATATCTATAAATCTTCAATTTGGAGTCCAAAAATTAAAATAAAAATATATTTGGAAAGTTCTCAAAGAAGCTTTTACTTAGAAGGGTCAAAATATACAAAAAGGGAGTCCCTGGGGCTTTCATCGCAAACAACCTCCCACTTGAAGGGCCAAGGAGGCTTCTTTAAGCTAAGTAACTCCCACAATTTATATACATAGCCAATGTTGTGCCTTGGGTAGACACTTAGTAAGAGCATATGTAGGATTCTGTGAAAAATTAAACTTGATCAATATGATTAGGCCATGCTCTAAGACCTCTCTCATGAAATGGTATCTCACATCAATATGCTTTATGCGAGTACGGTGTTGGAAGTTTGGTAGGCCTAAATAATAATCACAAGTTAATCAAGATCTTTCCAGCACTTAGAACCTTAGTACAAAACACATCTTGACTACATTAAATAAGTTGAATGACAATAGAGAAGATAATTTGCAAGTGAAGGAGCCGACTGCCTATTTCACACTAAATGCTAAATGTCAATATACAATGTCTGTAATGACACAAAATTGAATATAGGCTGAATGAAAAGGGTTGTACGTACGAAATGTAGCCGGCAGTGTGCCTAAGAGATAATGTGAGAGATTTTGTGCAAATTAAAATGAATGAACCATAAAAAAACAGTAAATACAACAAAGCCCAATCTAAAATTAGGTCTTATCTAATGTTGAGTAGTAGTTATGGAACCTTCAAGTATTGAAGTGGTAGGTAAAGACATGATACAACAACAAAGGCAAAGAAACCCTAAGATTAGAAGCCAATACTTACAAAATGAGCATGCACACTTTGTTACTGTGAAGAAGATGAAGGGAAGGCTTCCAAAATCCTCTAAAAGCTGAAAAGCTTAAAACTCAAAATTAGGGTTAGGGTCTTGATGCTCTATATGATATCCGATGGTCAAATGCTATATCGTTAGATAGCTCTTGATGAGAACTATACGCTTATATAAAAACATTTTGAGCATGTTGACCATTTTGAACATTTTGACTATTTGGATCATGTCAAAAGAATTAGAGTTTGCTGGAAATTAAGGTTTGGACCTCTCAATATGACATTGTTCTTCCAACAATCCCTCCCTCAATGTCATATTGACATAAGGTTCAATAGCCGCTTGTACTTCTTCTTGTGTCTTTATCACCTTGGAAAAACCATTGCATAATTCAAAGTTCCTTTCAAATATCTGAAAATTCTCTTAACTACTTTCCAATGAATTTTATGAGGTTTGTGCATGAACCTTGAAACTTGAGAAATTGCAAACTCCAATTGCATGACTATATGGCATAGAATCAAAAGGTTCTATGTGCTTGTAATGACACATCAACATCCATAGGTCTGCACATAGGTAGAATATGATATTTTAGACCTTTCCAAAACTTTCTAAATGTACTTTTGCTGTATCATATAGATACAATCATTCTTGAACTTGAATTCAATGCGAAGATAATAATGCAAAGACACCAAGATCATTAACAACAAATGTCTTCATAAGTTTTGATTTAAAAAATTGGAAATTTGAGTCCTTTGAACCTGTCATAATTATATGATCAACATAAATAATGATGATGATCAAAACATTTGTCCCTAATTTAACATAGAAGATAGGAACTTCTTATGAGTTTTCAAAATCAATAGACAAAAGATATAGATGGATTATTTCATACCAAGCACATAACCATAGAGAGCTTCTATAAGCTTGCATACTAAATGTTCTTTATCTGATTGTTAAAAACCCTCTGTTTGTTGTATATAAACATCCTCATGCAAATCACCATTAAGAAAAGCTGTCTTGATGTTTAACTGACGTACTTTCCAACCAAAGAATGCAAAAAGAGAAAGAACAATTTTGACTATGGTCATTTTAGAAGTAGGTGCATAACCTTTTACAACTAACCTTGCTTTATACCTGTCTAACCTTACCTGTCTATCGTAGATACTGTCTATCATACTATCTCCTTTCCTTTCGATCTTGAAGATCGGCTTAATGCCAATAGCTTTGCTACCTTTTGGTAACTCACAAAGCTTCCATGTTTGATTCTTATGTATAGAATTTATCTCCTCTTACATTTCTTTCTTCCAAATAGGACTTTGTAATGAATCTTTGACATTAGCAGATCATTCTCGACTAAAGTAAGAGCTAGAATGTTATGAATCTCAAAATATTATGCATAATATAATTGATCTGCATGATCTTCCTTTGTCTGACTTCTTGTCCTTATTATGAAGTTTTCTATACCATTATCCTTCACTCTTTAAAAGAACCACTTTGGGAGTGTCTTGAAAACTGGTGCAACATCTTGTTCTTATGATGCTTTTTCCTCTAGATCTCGTGAAGTTTATCCAACTTCATAAGTTAGTAGATCAAGAGGTTGTGTAGGATCAAGAGAGGGTGCCTTTTCCTCTGGAGCTCTTGAAGTTTATCCAACCTCATTAGTATATCAAGAGGTTGTGTAGGAACAATAGAAGGTGGTATAGATAGTGGTGAATATATAGCAGGAGTTAGAAACTTCTCGTTATCTTTATCAACAAGAACCTTTGGGGTCTGAGAAGGTTGATCACTCTTTAATGTAAGAATCCATTTTTTTTTGAAAATGCATAATCATTTTCTTTAATAAAATCTAAAATTTTTACATGTTTATCATGAGTTTGATTTTTTGCTACATATGCATTGTGTGAGAGTAGGATTTCACTTGTTCTTGGCACATAGAATTTGTAGCATTTGCTTTCAATAGCATACCAATAAAAACACTTCTGATGGCTTTCACATCAAGGTTATCATGATCCTTCTCCTCAATGTGAACCTAAGAATAATTCAGATTGGACGTCTTACCATAATATTCTTCATAAGGTGTAATCACGTTTAAAGCTTTTGTGGGAGACCTATTTAGAATGTGATTAGTTGGGTGTATTCCCGTCACACCAAAAGTTAACTGAAAGCTTCTTTGAAGTCCTGATACTACACATCACGTTTAAAGCTTTTGTGGGAGACCTATTTAGAATGTGATTAGTTGGGTGTATTCTTTCTCTTCAACACCATTCTCTTTTGGAATATAAGCAATAGTGAGTTGATGAGAGAGATCTTTGTCTTCAAGAAATGACTTAAAGTCTTTAGATACATATTGCATACTCTCGTCCTCTATCACTTCTCAGAATCTGAATTTTAGCCTAACTTTCAACCATAAGTCAATCACAGCTAAAAACTTCTTGAAGATAGGAAAGACTTTTGACTTTGCTTTCGATCCATAGATCCAAGAATATCTAAAAAAATCATCACTAAATGTGACAAAATACTTGTAACCTCTCATAGGTCCATTAACATCTGGCAACTTCCTTGTAGCAATGATGTATCCATGCTTCTTGAAAGATAGCTTGTGAAGCTTTCATTCAAGACATCCCTCACATGACTTTGCATCATCTGGTAAAGCAAAGGTAGGTAAACTCTCAAGTGTTGGAATTTGGGGCCCCAGGATCTTCCAATACTAAGAACCTTTGAGCATACACACTTAATTATACAAGATGATAAGTGAGAGATAGAAAGAAACTTGAGACAAGAATAAGTAACGTAAGCAAATTGCTTACTCACTAATGTAGATGGCTGAATTACAAAATGGGAATACTACTCAACCATATGATGGTGCACTCACTAGATGGAAGAATAGACAAGAAGATGATGATGTACAAAATTCAGATTATGCTGTTATAATCTGAGTGTGTGTGAAGCATATGAGCAACGGAGTGAACCTAACCTCTCAAGATAGTGCAACAAATCTGAAAATCAGCAAACCCTAATTCTGAAATTAGGGTTCAGAAACCCTAAAACAGAATATAGGATTAACTTACAAAAGATAGCTGCACCAAACTTGTAGAAGACTCCTTGCTCCAAGAGAATAGTCTCTTCTTCACCTCTCCTTAGCCTCCAAAGCTTCAGAACTCCAAAATTGACACTATGGCAGCATCAACTCAAGAAGTGACTCCTCCTTGATTGTCCAAAAGTGTTGCCAAGACCTCTATTATATAGCTTTGGTCCCCATCTCAATTAAACTACGATTGCCAAAAAATAAAGCTGCTATCGTTGATTTTTAAAAGTCAATCACTAATTTTTGCTTTTCGTTGGATTTAAATATCCATCGCTTTTTTAAAAGTTCGCTTTATTTTTGATCGCTATTATTGGTTGCTTTTGCCATCTACTAAAACTACAACCTAGCTGTATGTGTTTTATACATCAAGAACCTTAGAAATATGCATACCATCATTTTAGGGCAGAAACTAGGATTTGAGTTTTCTCCTAAATCTGACCTCTGATGACAGAATGAAGCATATCACTAGATAGCTCTCATGAAACTCTATCTATCTAGGCTAAAAAAGTTTTGCCCAAAATGTACAAAAAAATAACTAAGCCTTAAGTTGGATTGCTGGAGATGGACCATATGTACATTGATTTCGAACAACTCTCCACCCTATTTTGATCTTTGATATGCTTGATAGCTGTGTAACTGACATGGCCAAATCTAGCATACCATAACTTCATATTCTTCTTTGGTGTAGAAGATCTGACAATAGCATGACTAATTTTGGATAATATAAACATACCACTTTTGTTTTCACCTTATAATAGACAATGCTTCTCAATAGGTATGAGGACTTGGCATGAATCTTTCTTAAAAACAACATTATAACCATTTGATAAAATAGTAGAGGTGGACTTCAACACCAACAACATCCTTCTACTTGTTAACTTAGTAAAGTCATGACCATTTCTTATGGTCATCCTTCTACTTGTAATGTGAGTATGGGAAAAAAACACCTTCTTGCAGTGTGTCATATGCTTAGTAGCACCCGAATAAAAAATCCAAGGATCTTCAGAGATTCCATTTAATGAAACTTGATCAAAAGCTATTTCTTCAATACTAACACATGTATGATTCTTCATTTGAAGACTTAGGTTTTGAACCGTCTTAAGTATTATTGCCGAATGCTCTTTTCTTTACATTAAAAATCCTCTTTTTGCATTCTGCTATAAAATGATCTATTTTCTTGCAATAATGATATATATCTTTCTTTGAAGTGGATGTAGTTGAAGTAGACTTCTCTTTAGGTGTGGATGAAATAGTTGAAGTAGATGTGGAAGAAGATGTATAAGATGACTTTGAAGTAGATGATTTACTTTTTTCTTTTCTTTCTTTGTGGTCTCTTTCTGCTTCCTTTTTTTTGGATGATGATACCATGGCTTCGTCATTCTCTTTGATACTCTTCTTTTGGTCTTCATCTTGAAGTAACAGGAGCTACAACTCTTCAAATGATATTTCTCTATCTCTTGTAGAGAGAGAGAAATAACAAAAAACCGACATATAGATGGAAGTGAATCTATGATAGCATTTGCCTCTTCTCATTAGATATACTAACTCCAACATTAAGAGGTTGATCACGTAAACCCTTAAGTTTCAAAATATGTGACTGAATTGACTCACCAACTTTCATACTTGTGTTGGCTAACTGTCTCCTCAAATGAGCTTTTCTTACAAGATTTTTGCTTTGATAGAGACTCTTTAACTCCAATCAAGCCTGGTGAGAGGTTGTGCATGACTTGATTTGAGGAATAATATGTTTTTGACTCCCATAGCAATAAATGAGAGTGCTTATGTATCTCTAGAATCTTAAAATCCCATATGGACTCCTATTCTTTAGGAAGTAACTTGATAGTCTCTAAGCCTGAATGATAAGAGGACCTCGACCTCTTCTGCTTCTTGTTGAACCTCCAGTTGAACGGAAAATAGAGTAGAAAGTTGCTTGGATGAAGAAGGAACATCCTCTATAGCTTGCTTGGCCTAAGATACTTGCCATTGACAATATTTCAAAAGTCCTTTGAGACTAACAAGTTCATCATCATAAAACTCCACATTGGATCATTAGACATTCCATCAAGGTTGTCGTCTTGTTTCAATCTATCTCTATAGTAACTCATCTTGAGTACAAGGCTGTATGTATACAATGCTTTGATACCAAATGTTGGAAGTATGGTAGGCCCAAATAATAATCATAGGTTAATCAAGATCTTTCCAACACTCAGAACATTAGCACATAACACACCTTGACTAAATTAAATGAGATGAATGACAATAGAGAAGACAATTTGCAAAGTGCTGCAGCTGAATGCTTACCACACACTAAATAAATGCTAAATGTCAATATACAATGTGCGTAATGATACAAAACTGAATATAGGCTGAATGAAAATGGTTCTAGGTACGAAATGTAGAGAGAATATGCCTAAGAGTTAATAAATGTGAGAGAATATGTGCAATTGGAAGTGAATGAACTGTCAAAGACAGTAATACAACAAATCCTAATATGAAATTAGGTCTCTTTGATCTTGAGAAGAAGCTATGGAATTTAAGTGTTGAAGTGGTAGATAGAGACCTGGTACAACAACAACACGCAAAGAAACCCTAAAATTAGAAGCCAATACTCACAAAATCAGCATGCATACTTTGATGGTCTGAGATCTCAAGATAAGGCGAAGAATTTTATTTATGAAAAGCTCAAAAATCAGTATAGGGTTAGGGTTTTAACGCCCTAAATAATCTTTGATGGTAAGATGCTATATATCATTATTGATGAGAACTATATGCTATTATAAAAACATTCTGAGCATGTTGACAATTTGGACCATTTCTAAGAATTAGGGTTTGCTGGAAGCTAGGGTTTGTACCCCTCAATCTGACATTATTTTTCCAACATATGGAGCATGGCATTCTTTGATAGACATACGGCACTTTCGGTATCTAAACCAAGAATAGGTGCCTTGTTTGGCAAACCAAACTCACTCCATAGGCGTGCTAACCAGGTGGCCAAAATATATTCAGCCTTTGTAGTAAATAGTGCCACTATCCTTTGAAGTCTAGAGCACTATGAAATAGCATCGTCTGCAAGAGTGTAAACATAACCACTTGAGGACTTGAGAGTGTCCACATCACATTCCATGTTTGAATCACAAAATCCTTTCAACTCCAATGCATCTTTTCCATAACATAGGCATTTACTTTTGGTCCGTTTCAAATACCTCAAATAGATTTAACTTCATCCCAATGAGCCGTGTCAAGATCAGCCATAAATCTGCTCATAACTCTCACTGCATGAGCTATGTGAGGCCTAGTAGCAACCATAACATACTTTAGTGAACTACACGTTGATGTGTACGAAACACCTTCCATGTCATTGGATGCTTTTTCATTCTTTGGGCAATCTTCCTTGGAAAGTTTCATGTATAGCTGGAATGGCACTCCAAATGTTTTTCATCATCCATGTTAAATCTGTCCAGCACTTTTTCAGTCTATTTTTTTGTGACAAATACAATGTGTGCTGTTGTCTTTGCCCTTTTATCCTCATTCAAAGGATATGCTTAGCTTCTCCAAGGTCTTTCATTGAAACAACACATGTAATGTGGTTATTTTAACTACTCGAAAGAACACTTCTTGGAAATCAATGAGGCTCACCCTCATCAAATAACATAATATAATATACAAAGGGGTTATATCTTTTCATCGGCCTCGTAGGATGTGTAGATTTTCACACCCAATGATCCGAGCTACATGAGGAGGTATATCAACTTCCTCACTATTATTGCATATACCTTTCTTAAGTGCAGATGAGGATGAAGTGGATTTCTGCTTAGGTGCAGAAAAAGTAGTTGAAATAGACGAACCAAATCGAAGTGATTGAGTTCCATCGTACCGAAAATTGCTAAAGAACCGCATCGGTTCGGCTCGGTTTGAACCAAAGGGAACCTTTCAGGGGTTAGGTTCGCGAACAGCGTCAACCATGTTAGAGAGAGAGAGAGAAGTAACAACGATATGTAGATGGAAGAGAATTGATAAGTGTATTCACCATTTATTTATCAGATATATCAACTCCAATATTAAGTAGTCGAACACGAATGTCCTTAAGCCTTAGAATATGAGATTGAATTGGATCACCAACTTTCATGCATGTGTTGGTTAGCTTTCTCCTTAAATGAGCCTTGCAAGATTTCTGCTTTGATAGAGATTCTCCAACTCCAACCAAGCTTGACGAGAGGTTCTGCATGACCTGATTTGAGGAATGATGTGATGCTCTATATCCATAGTGATAAGTGAGAGTGCTTGAGATCTTTTGAATCCCATTTGGACTCACTTTTTGATGGTTGAATCTTCTTCCTTTTGTTTGTGGATGATGACACAATTTCTTTTTCTCTCTCTTCAGTTTGGTGAGCAGAAATTTGGGGTAGCATGCTTCTTGGATGAACAAGCTACATCTTGTGCAGTTGGCCTCGGCTATTTGCCATTGACAATATTCCACAAGTCCTTGGAAACTAGCAGATTCATCATCATGAAACTCCACATTGGATAATTGGACATCCCATCAAGCTTATCTTCTGTCTCAATCTATCTCTGTAGTCACTCATATTGGGAACAAGTTATTTATGTGCATAAGGCTATAATACCAAAGGTTGTTAGTGAGGTAGGCCCAATAAATAGCCACAAGATTTTTCCAACACTTAGAACCTTAGCCTCCTTAACACATACACCCCTTGAACCAAATAATGTACGTGAATGACAAAGAGAATAGACAAGAGACAAGAGAGATGTAAACGGGAAGTTAATGGCTGCTCAAAATAAAATGCTTAATAGAATAATGTCTCTACAATGTGAATGAATATACAAACTGAATATAAGCTGAAATAAAAGTGTACTAGGTACAAAATCAGAGAATAGTGCCTAGGAGCTAGAAGATGTATGTGTATGTGCAAATATGAAGGTAGACTACCATCAGAAACAGTAAAGCAGCAAAAACCCTAACTGAAAAATAATCTCCTCTGATGTAAGCAGCAGCGGAAACACCTTAACACTTGAAGAATATGGTTTGGGACCTGATACAGCAGCAAGTGAAGAAGAAAAATAGATAATAGCAGCAACTCATAATAATCAGCAGTGCACACACTTGATGCGTGTGAAGGAGGAAAAGAAGACAGCAGCTAGAACTTTAAAAATCTGCTACAAAACACCATAGAATCTGCTCCACAGCTCATGACCCTAGAGCATAGCCTTGATAGCTTGAAGACTTGATGATTAAGTTTGCTATGAGCTTGCCTTTATATAGTCTCAAGCTGGACCTCCAAAAATTCAGTGATTTGCGGCGTGGATCACGGAAACATGATATTGAGACTTTTTTAATTTCGACTTCTTAATTAAAAGCTTGATTTTGCTAAGTTAGATCCTAACCATTGATTTAATTAGCTTTTTTAACTTTTAATCTAAGCCATTGATCTAAAATAAAAAACATGTGCCTGTGCAGAAATTAGGGTTAGATTTTTAGGTGACCATTGGCAAACTGTTGTATATCAATAGAAAGCTCTTGTGAAGTACAATATGCAATAAAATTTTTAGCCCATCTTTGACCAATTTCGACCATATCTGAAATTAGGGCTTGTTGGCAATTAAAGTTGCCACACTCAATATGGCATTGTTTTCCATCACACAGCTCCAAATATAATCACTGCATTCCCATAGTTGAAATTACAAGATAGCATAGAAGATATACAAGATGATGATTACAAGCTATCCAATAGCTCCCATAACCTTCAAGGTTTAAGCATGATCTCCTCCAAATAGATATAACCTGCAAGCTGATGAAGATGATGAAGAAAACGCAAGTCCACCTCCTCTAAGTTGCTTTCTCTAAGCTAATCCATGAAGAAAGCTCCAAAAGTGATGTTTAATTGCCAAAGAGGTTCTCTTCATATAGGCGTTGTGTTCCTTGATTCACAAGTGAATATTAGAGCAAAAAAAGCATTCTTCGAAATTTGCAGAGTAAATCCTAGAATTCTGTTTTTTGGGTTATTTTTACATGCTGACATGGCAAAACACTTGCATTGGATCATAAGTGATCTAGTGTTGACATGTGGCTCACTTGCTTTCACTTTTTAAGTGCTTTCCACACATGGGGTAAATTAGGGTTTGACTTTTGACCTAGTTATAGATGCCAAACATGCAAGTGTTATATATGGTTAGATAGCTCTCCTGGAGTGTTCTCACATTATGTAATAAAATTTTTTTACCTTATTTTTTACCATGTTTAACCATTTTCAAGGCTTGTTTTTATTTATCTTATAAACTTGCAGGTGGAGTCCCGGGTGGAAGTTGCCCCATTGACATATTTTCTATCGGTTAACTTTTTTGGCTTCCATGAATAATTAGTAGTCACCAGTTAATTCTAATACTCAAGTGAATCTATGGAGTGAGCATACCCACTCTGTGAATTGCAAAATGAATAGTCTAAAGGGCGTTTTTTTAATAGAATCCATTTTATTTCCTCACATGGTAGGTATGGAGGAAGTTACATGGTTGAAGATATTAATTTGTCGTTCTGTCTGTTCTTTTATTCATTGAATTAGAATACTGAATGGCAGGGGCCATGGCATATATTTACATAGAAATCCACTTTTTCATTTGCTTTGTTTCAGCTGCCAAAAGAAACTTTGGTGATCTAGACGATGATGATGAAGAACTATTTCCACCAAAAAAGGTTAATAATCTCTCTCTCTCCCCCCCCCCCCCACAAAAAAAAAAAAAAAAAAAAAAAAAAAAAAGAAAAAAAAAAGAAAAAAAAAAAAAAAGAAAAAAAAAACCAGCACTACCTTATCCTCACTACTGCACCAGTACCAGGTACACCAGCGTTTTGCTGTTTTCAGCCTACACAGTGGGTTTTTTTTTTTTTTCTTTTTTTTTTTTTTTTTTTTTTTTTTTTTTGGGGGGGGGGGGTGGTGGCAGTGGGTATTTTTCTTTTCATTGCTACACAGGGATGACCACAGTTCTACATGATTTTGTCTCATAGGCCAAGTTTGGCCTTTTCGAAGACGTTAATATGACTCTCTCTCTCTCTCCGCCCCCCCTCCTCCCCCCCAAAAAAAACCAGCACTACTTTATCCTCACTACTGCACCAGTACCAGGTACACCAGCATTTTGCTGTTTTCAGCCTACACAGTGTGTGTGTGTGTGTTTTTTTCTTTTTTTTTTTTTTAAATAAATATTTATGGCAGTGGGTATTTTTCTTTTCATTGCTACACAGGGATGACCACAGTTCTACGTGATTTTGTCTAGGCCAAGTTTGGCCTTTTGGAAGACGTTAATATGACTCTCTCTCTCTCTCTCTCTCTCTCTCTCTCTCTCTCCCCCCCCCCCGGCGCATTGCGCTGGTCTCCCCTTTTTTCTTTCCTCTGCAATGGAAAACCATCACCACAAAAATGAGCTACTGTTTGTTTAACTCCTTCCCTTCCAACACGTTCTTCATGTAGCATGACTAATGCATTACATCCAGCATATTTTTTCAAATCCTCCCTCTCTGCCCGCTCTGGGCTCTCTCTCTCTCTCTCTCTCTCTCTCTCCCCCCCCCCCCCAAAAAAAAAAAAACCCCTTCTTTTCTCCTCCCATCCCTCCCTTTTTTCCCTTCACATTTTTACTTTGCTGCAGGGAAATACATCACTTCAGAAAATATCATGGCTCTGCTCATGTATAACGTCTGAACATACTGCATAATGATCACAGATGAATTAAAATGGATGGGTCAAAGAATTTTATGTGTTCAGAGCTTACCTGTAGAAGAATTGACTGCCTTGTAAATGATAAAGGCAATTTATTTGAGTTCTTACAATCTTCAATGGATTTATGAGACCTTTTTGATAAGTAAGAGTAACATGTTCAAAAAGGTTTTATGTGAGAAGGCTTATCCACTTCCATTAAAATGAATTTACAAGTAGTATTTTGGGGTTTCTTACATATAACGCTTGAGCCATGCATTATTCATATGAGAGTGACTTGTTGTGCCTGAAATCATTTCATTTTGCAGGTTGTCTAATGCTCATTCTAAATGGGCATTATCATCTATTGCCATTTTTTTATGAAGACCACAGAAATGCATCAAGTAATACATAATAATGGACATGTGAATTCTTTCCCTTATAATTACTCTTGATTTTATACCAGATATACGGAACAGCTCTTACGGGAGGCGTTGATCATGCCACTACAACAATTATTAATTTGAGAGCAAGGTGTCTGACCTTTTAAGAAATCAAATCCTTTTTGCATGATTGAACCGTGTGTGTGTGTGTTTTCTCACTTCATCATAGCTGTGACAACTCAAAACAAATTCATCAATGCTCCTTTTTCAATTGGAGAAAATTATCCTTCCTCCTTTTCTTACACGCTGCTAGTGTTTTGTAGCTTGGAAGAGAGGGATGAAAAGATTGCAACACTCCAGGTGAGCTTCTCTTTCTGAAGAGTTGAGTTAGCTTTGTGGGCATTGAGTGGAATTATAACAGTCGCAAGTGGCAGGGTGGTATATTTTTTTTGATGTTTGCTCATCTTGTATCTTTCTTTGGGCATTGAAAATGGTAAAAGTGTGGCAGAGGTCTCCACTAATGTAGGTAAGAGCTACAAATGTGCCTTATTGCCTTAGCAAGTAGTGCAGCTATGCTTGCGAATAAACAAGCTGTGCAAGTATAAATACAAACATCAGTCAGATGAAGGTTGTCTCACCCATGTACTGGGCGAAGTGAAAACCCCTCATGCAATGATACATTTGTTATGGGATGCCAAGTGATTAGTACAGATATTTGCTAGAAAAACATTTAAATTTGGTGGGTATGAATATTGAGGTAGGACATGATTAGAGGAAGAACATGGGTTTGGATACCAAGGCTGAAAAAGGTTAAAGTGTGGAAGTGGTCTTCACTATTACAAGTAGGAGCTACAAAAGTGCATTAGCCAATAGTCTAGTTATGCTTATAATTAGATAAGCAATGTAGGTGGTATCATCCCTTTGTACTGTAAATGGAGCGAAGGTAAAAGCTTCTATGCAATGACCAACAAACCTCAATTAGATAAAGGTGGGTTTATCCCCTATTTGTTGTAAAGGTAATAAAGGTAAGATCCCCTATGCAATGATAAACATGTTTTGATGAGATGCCAACTGATTAGTATGTGCATTTGCATGAAAAACTTTAACATGGGGTGAGTATGCATATCAAGGTAGAACATGACTAGACATAGAATTTGGGTGTGGATACCAAGGCTGAAAAAAATTTTAGTTTAGTAGAGGCCTTTGCAAGTGTAGGTAGAAGTTAAAAAGATGCATTAGCCATTTGCCTAACTATGGATATCATCAACAAGCCTTGCAGGTGGTTTCGTCCCTATGTATTGTAAAAAGAGCAAAGGTAAAGATAAGATACAATGTCATTGATATGTGCATTCCCTTGAAAAACATTCAAATAATGTGGGTGAAGATACTGATGTTGAACATGATTAGGAGGAAATTGTTCCTAATGCCCCATGGTAATGAAATTTTTCATGTGGAACTCATGGGGTTTGGGAACAAAACATAATTTCTAAATTTTGTGGTACAGGGTAGTCAAGGAAAGTATTGATGTTTTTTGTATGAATGAATACAAATTGCATCGTAAGAAATTTGTGATTGACACAACTCTAGATTTTTTGATTGCTTATTGGGGGATGTCCCTCTTCATTGTATTTAGGATGCATATTCATCATTAAGAGGCTTCACTAACCTAATGCCTTCGACAATAATGAATTGGATATATTTTTAGTTTGCAATTTTCTTTTGTAGGGGCAAACATACCAAATGTGAGAGGGAAAATAAAATGGATGCATGTAATCTATGCAATCTAAAGACAATTTGAATGAAGAGTTTTGAAGCCTCTAGTGCTTCAAAAGTCTCTTGAGTGGGTATGAAGTGAGCCAACTTGCTCAATTAGTCAACTTTAACCAAGATGGTATCTTTGTTTGTTTGAATTTTAAGTAACCCAACAATGAGGTCTATAGATATGCTAGAAAATTTAATTTTATCAACAAAGGATGAGCATTGTAGTGTGAGGCCTTTTCTTATTTCTCAACTTCATTGAGAACAAGAGTAAGAGATTGATGGTTATCATCTATAAGATCTATTGATGAATGACATTTCTTTGATGTTGCTAGTGTTTTATGGAAGCTTGTAGACTCCAGGAGATGAATGAGCTTGTAATAAGGTTTGTGATTACCATAATTGCATAACAATATGTGGTGTATAGCTATTAGTTACCAAATTTGCAAGTGCGATTTCGAATTGTGATATTGTCGGCAATGTGTTGTTCTATAAACTTTGTTATTGAAAAGATCAAACTTATTAAAGAAATATATTTTTCGAAGGCAGAATAGGAGAACTATCCTATGAACTCATAGTAAGAACTCTTCTCCAAGATATCTAATTCATGAGATAGGAGTTAGAGAGTGAGGAAGACATAAAAGATTACAAAAGCTCAAAGATTCTTCTATGTATGAGTCTCATGTTAATACTATTCATCTTGAGATCAATTAACAAGTTTCTCATAATCCTCCTTCATTATTTGGAGAGCTCTCTTTGAGTACTTCAAGAATATGTGGATATCTCTAATACCATTTTTTGATCATTTTTGGGACATGGTTTGATCAAATTTGACTTTTTGTATATATAATCTAATATTGTAATTTATGAATTATAGACATGATCCCTATGGGCTAGGGATCGGTAGCTAGTATTTGATAAAGGCTCTCAGTATATCTCTTCCATATCTTTGGATCTTCCACATCTCTAGATCATGGACAGGGTTATTTGATAAAGGCCCTCGTCATATCTCTTCCATATCTTTGGGTCTTCCACATCTCTGGATCATGGATGGGGGTAGGCATCCTCCTCTCACATATGCGTCACTAAGCAACTTTACTGGCCCTACTCATAAGAAAGTGGTATGTCCCAATATTGTTTCTCCTTCCATTTGCGATTTTTACGATGGGTAAGAGTTTCCATGATGGTGTGCTTGTCTATATTTGAAGCCTCTAATACCTGGAGACATTGACATAACTCATGACACTCCTCATCGGACCAACTTTTTTGAGGCATAGACCCCATGCATAGTGGATGTGTATATGTGCGATGGGGAAACCTCTCTATGGCCGAATCGTGAAGGATAGTAGTATTCTCTGAAGTGAGGATACCTAGAGGGGCATGTGGGTCAAGTGAAACCAAATGCGAACTGAGATGATGTGTGTAGATATGTGACAACGCATGGGTAAAATGGATTGAAGGAATGACTTGTGGGGAAGGGGTTGGGTGTAGAGAGGAGAGAAGTGTGAAAGTGAGATAAGTATGGTCAGCTTCATGGGGGCATTTGTTGATGGAAAGAGAAGGTAATAGGTATGTCCTAGCTAGTGAGCCTAGCATGTAGTACAGAGTGCTTTTGTCACAACCATGTAGAAAGCGAGTGAGTCTACCTATCCAGGCCAATGCTATGTCCCATTATAACTAACGAGAGGGTGACGACTCCTAGGCTCAAGTAGATGCCTTCCATATCCTGAGGCATTGCGCCATGTATCCTTCGATGTTTTGCTAATCCCAAACTCACTCGGGTCTAGACTCCTCATGATATGTGGTTGCGCCGTATCATAAACCTCAGAGTGTCGAGATTGTGTGCATGTGGTGAAGTCTCTGAGAAGGAAGACTTCACCAAGAGTAGAGTAATGTAGTATGTCCTCAATAGCGTGACATAAGGAGAGAAAAGACGTATAAAGAAACAAAGAACTCTCAAGCATAATAGTGCATTTTTTTCCAAGGACAATTATGTAACATACAATGACCTCGGTTCAAGTGGAAAAATTGTTAGGGCTTCTGAGTCTACGAGAGAAATTACAAGGCTTCCCTTGCAAACGACAGCAACTGACAATGAATTCCTTGTTAGGAGTGGGAAGGGACTTAGCTTGCTACCGGGATGAGAAGAATGTTCTTATTAAGTACTCTGCACTCATGTATGTGCCTCTATATGCATGTATACATGTATATCCAGCCATTGGTGGCACTTCTTTATATGGCCCTTTGTTTAGACAAGGACTAGATATTTGGGTAGCTTCTTGTCCAATCTTATTGTTTCGAAGTCGCTTTAGTCAAGAAGCAACTTGATGGGTGGTGGCCTAGAGCTGGTTGGGAGTTGCACGGGTAGTGTTAGTGGGGGTCCTAGGCAGCTATGAATGCTCTTAAGAAGATGCCGAGGCAGTTTTGCCTTGTGGGTAGTGGTCAGCATATTGGTGATGGCGTAGTAGATTTAAATCGCGATTGTTTCGCTCTAAATAAAAATCGTTTTAATCGTTCTTGGTTTATATACGATTTTTATTACCTCAGGAACGATTTTTATTTTTATTTTCTTTTGACTACGAGGGGGTGTTGTTGAGCCAAGCATACACATTTTGAGGCACATGAACCATTCCAATTGATTTTATGGTAGTACACAAAAATATGTAGGCCACATGCTCATCACATTCTTCTAGGGAATAAAAAGTTCTCTATCATGAGCATGAGCAATTAGTATGCCTCCTTAGAGGATAGTTTCCTAAGTGCTACAATAACTAGTCCTAATCTAGTCGCATGAGCTTAATAATATCTTGGTCGAAATACTATGAGGTGACTAAGATATTAGTATTGCCTATTTTAAGAGGCATCTACATTTTTTGGACGAGTAGTTCGTCTTCTCTCATGCATACCATAGAGACCTTTATTGGCTCTACAAGACTACATGACCTTTCAAGTAATTGTCATTGGAAAGCTGGATAGTTTCACTATTGCCCCTCTCCATGAGGACATTTAATACCCAGTAGCACTTGGGCTTCTTGGCGCCCAATTCCAGCACTTGGGCTTCTTGGCATCCAATTTAGCACTTGGGCTTCTTGGCGCCCAATTCCAGCACTTGGACTACTTGGTGCCCAATTCCAGCGCTTGGGCTCCTTGGCGCCTAATTCCAGCCTGTTCTTCAGAAAATTTTTTATTCTATAGGTTGCTCGCAACTAGTGCCTCTCCGTCTCGGAGAGATATGAATGGAGAAAATACTGCCCCTCCTTTTTTATTTAAAAAAAAACTCAAATGTTTCAAAGTAAGACATGCTGATGAGGTGCCAGTGAATTGCAAAAATGAAGTCTATATCATTGCAAAAAGTAAGTCTATGGCAATACAAAATAAAAAACTATGACATTGCATAAAATGAAAGACTACGACATTGTACAGAATAACAAAGTCTATGACACTAACATAATGAAAAGTCTATGATACTAGACAAAATGAAAGTCTATGACACTAGACAAAATAACCGTCTTGTGTTAAAACATCAAATACGGATTTTAGGGAGTTTCTTTATTTTCGTATATTTGAGTTTTCTGCCTTCAAGTTTGTGTTTTCTGTATGCATCTCTGTGTTTTCAGCCTTGAGTTTCTGATCTCATTTTTTGCCCACTCCAACGCTGCCTCTAGATTTTTTGCTTTCTCCTCAGCCTTGTTTGCATCTTTGAAATGCTCTAATAACTCTTTAATTTGCATATACATTTCTTTTGTAACTAAGCAAGCTCTCAAACATTCCTCATTAAGTATGTAAATATGATTACGTAGTCGATGTTCAAGGTTAATGCATCTCTACCTATCTTCATGAATTTTAGTTGCAATTTCTGTAAACATATTCTTTGCCACATCCATTTGTGCCATATCTTGTAAGTGGTCAGGAATTGTAGGCTAGACATTCAATTCGTATTTTTCCATTGCGGAAAGTTTTTATGGATCTGGAATGTTTCCTGCTCCTTCCAAGAGGTGTTTGAGATTGATGCCTCTATACACCTCTGAAAAGGTAGGCTGAAAAGAAAGAACTGCGGGATCTGAAGGCGTCTCTGTAGGTGGGATGTGTGTTCTAGGTGGAAATCTCAAAGGAGAGAGTAAGTCAACGATTTTAAATGGTGGGTTCTGTGGAATGGACTCTAGTGGAGTAGATGGTGGGTTCTGTGGAATGGACTCTAGTGGAGTAGAATGTGTTGGTTCTCTGGGAGTAGACTCGTGTGGGGTAGGATGTGATTCGACAGGGAGTGGGTGTCGTGGAGATGAAGATGGAGTAGATAATGCCGTGAATTGCAACTCTATTGGGTCAATAGGTGGTTCAACATCTAAATGGATTTTGGGTGTTGAAACTCGTGAAGTGGCTAGTGTTCGGTGGTGGTGATGAAAGATGTGTATATGAAGGATGAGGAGATGAATGAGTGGGAGTACGAGATTTTTTACCTTTACTGTGGGAGGTTGCATAGTAATAAAAATCGCATTCACGATTTAAATCGTTTTTAACGATTTTTATCCCTTTTTTTATTTTTATTTTTTTTAAGGTTTCATATTGTAGATCTCTTTTTAAAATTAAAATTTGATCACTGTGATACTTATGCTTGCTAGTAGTCTATCATATATTACCACTTTGCTCTCTAAGTAGAACTATATTATTTTCTTGCCTATTAGAGATTTGACTAACCAAATTAAGTTAAAATCGATGCTCAATGATTTAAGTAGTAAAGCACTATGGGCTTAAAAAGCTACAAAGCCAAGTTCCTTCAATTATGTATGTACATTTTTTGGCATCAAATTAAGTCCCTCTCCAATATGAATCTGTACCAACCTATAGCTGAATGACATTATAGAGTTTATATGACTTCAATGTTATCAAAAACTCTTTGGTGGCATCTCACATATGACTGAAGTACAACAACTCACAAGCATCCAGGTCATATAAACTTTTCACTACTTTCACTACTGTCCAATATTGGAGTATATATGAGTTGAATAAGTATTGTGCATACCTTAGATACAAGAAAAAATAAAAATCTCTTGATGAATAAAAACCTCGATTTTTATTTTTATCTTTAAAAACCTCTACGATTTAAACGATTTAAATCCCGATTTAAATCTCTACTTTGTACTATGGGAGGTTGTGGGTATTGTATTGGGCTGTGGAGGCTTGGTGCTAGTGGAGGATTTTGCCTTTTTCGTTGATCTCGCATATCCTTGTTCCTCTATTGGGAGTACGTCGAGCACCTCTCTAGAATCATTTTGTATCTTCGTTTGCCATCGCTTCTTTTGATTATTGGGAACAGGTTGAGACGCTTTTGCTTCTTGAGAAGAGGAAGTAAACTTGCAAATATGCAGCATCAAGTGAATGCCTTTTTGGCCACTTGTTGGCTGTACCTCCTCTTCCTTTCTGCTTGTGCCTGGTGAAGCATTTTATGGTACGGATAGGGCCTTGCATGGACAAAGCAGTATAATGGTTCACAGATTTCGATATCTGTGAAATTTAAGTTATCCTTGATGTGCTTTAAATAACACTAACTTTTTTTGCCATAAGAGGAACACAATCCGTTACGGAGAACATAGATGCGCATGCATTGAGGCCGTTTTTAGCACTCATTTCTGCATATCCTCTTTCTAGTTTGGATTCAGGTATGTCCTTAGATCCAAGGAGTACAGCTAGTTTTGCTTTTGTTATCTGACCTTCTGGAATGGCCGGGAAAGATTTGAAGAGGGTTAGCAATGTATTACCATATTCTTCTGGGTTACTCAGAGAGGGTAATGCTGTTTTTGCCAATGTAGCGAGCTCCATCCTTGATAATTCTTCTATAGAAAAGGCATCCCGAAGTTTGCCTGCAATACTTAAGTCAATTTTCAGGGACGGTTCATTAGGGATAGAAACTATCACCTCTGTCATAGTCGCTACATTAGGTGTGTGATGGGAGAACGCAGATGCTTCTGGTCTTGTTGATTTATTCTGTACTTCCTCCTCCAATGATTCAGACTCTGAAGCTTGTTCTGGTGAGGCCACGTATAAGGAGTCACTGGATTCACCTGATGCTGAAGAAGACTGTTGTGATTCTGTGTCCATATTGAATTCAGAGGCTACGTCTTCTTCCATGGAGGATGCCATTTATAAGAGTTGATCGATAGCAAACAGGTGAGATCCTAAGAGGCTGTTCTCCTTGCTTTTGCGAGGGAAGCACTTGATGGCTGCTGAATGGAGTTCTGCTGCTGAATGGAGTCGTCGCTCTGGGTGCTGCAGAATTTCGATCGGTTGTAGGCTTCAGAACTTGGTGGCTGCAGAGATCCCAGAGAATTCAGAATTTCAGAACTCGGTGGATATGGAGTTTAGTGCTGCTGGCTGCTAGAGGTGGCTGGAAGGTGCCAAGAAGGATAAGTGGCCGGAAGGTGCCAAGAAGGATAAGTGGCCGGAAGGATAAGAGGATGTGATGCATGAAGGAGATGAGAGTGTAGGGGACTCTCTAAGAGAGCTACAGAGAGGAGTCGTCCAGTGCGTGCTTTCCTAGTCTCTCCTAATCGCCTGATGCGTCTCCCCTAGTTGCCTGATGTCTTCATAAATGACTGCAAGGTCTTAACACGATAGAGTATATAAGGCCCACATTGAGTTAAAATTAGGAGTTCTATTTTTGGCATGGCTTAGTTTTAGCGGGCGGTGCTGGGCTCCGTCTTTTTCAATGGCAAAAGAAAAATTGCCGAATTTTGGAGAGTGAATCATGGGTGTCGCCTAATTCTATTAGGAAGCATCACAAAAAAACTTACCTGAAAATTGGCGTCGGCTATGAAGAGTCAACAGGCCTGAAGAATTATCCTTCATTTATTTTGAATAGTCAGTAATAGGTCCTGCAGAACTGAAATATTATTCTGGGTGTAGTCTAACGGGAATGAAGACTTGGCTGAGTCGAAGCCTATGGGCGTCGCCTCAATAGGCGACCAGGGCATGGCCTTGCTGCCATGGTCAATTGTGCGTTCTGCTGGGGAATCGGGCGTCAACTTCTGAGGATGGCAAATCGGGCGTCGCCCTTCGAGGGGTGCTGGAGGTGAATTGAGGATGTGAATTGGCATTGTTCCGCTTGCTGAGGGGCTCGCCCTACTGAGGAATGCAATTTGGGCATTGAATTGCTGAGGGTTGCTCGAGGTGAATTGGGCATCAAGGAGCTGTAAAGTTCACATGCTTTCTGGTTGTCATCCTGTAAACCGCTATCTTGATAGCTGCTTCCATCTTTTCCACTTCGTGTTTTAAATGCTGTTTAGAATTTTTCTATTTTGAAGTTCAAGATGTAAATGCAAAAGTTGCTGATCGATCTTTGTTACATATACTTCCTGCCTGACCAATGCTTCATTCTTCATCTCCAATTCCTTTGCCAAAACATTGCACAGAACTTGAGTTCTCAATACTGATGCAGCATGTCTATCAACTTCCTCAGATACTATTCCCGAGTTCACACCTCTATCAAGTTGTGAAAGTTCTTTTCAGCAAGAGCAGCAGATGAGAACACCAAGGAGTTCTTATCCCCCAAGCTTTTCTGCAACATTTCCAACCCCTTTCCCATGGCCTCTGCTGTAGCCTCGGCAGTCATTCGTCTGGCAGTTTCTTGTTGGAGGTTTGCCTCTTGCATAGTCATGTGTGCCCTCACTTCTCGTAGTTCCGAAGCCATGGAACCAACTTCACTCACAATTTTTCTTATACTTCGTTTCTTTTCATACAGGTCTTTGAGAAGAGCATTGGTTTCCATGGCGTGGGGAGCCTTCTCCAGTGTTTCCATTGCAAAGGATATGTTTCTCACAAGGAACAATGGAGAAAATGAAGGAAAAAGGAGAGAAGCGGAAGAGAGAGCCAAATCAAAGAAGGATTTCTACACAGAGTTATATACGTTATCAAAACAGTTGGATCCTGATACTTCAAATGAAGATTGGTGATTCAGACGATGAAATCACCTTTGTGTGTGTTTAGTAGATTCCTCTGTGTAAGAGATAAGGAATGGATGGAACAGATTACGGAAGACTATGTGGTAGAAGAGAAATCAGAATTGGGAAGAGAAATTTGAGATACGCACACAGCGAATACTGTCTGTAGATTGAAAAGTGTTGTGCCTAAGATGATGAGAAGAATATCTGCACCAGACAAGTGAAGAAGAAATGATTGGATAGTGAGAAAGGAAAGAAGAGGGATGATCACTCACTGCCGATAAACCGCACACAGGGGACAAATGTTGTAGATTGAAGATTGTTGTGCCTGAGGGGATGAGAAGCTATTAAGTGAGTGAATTAGAAATGATAGGATAGTATTGATAAAGTAAAGGAACAGGAAGAAGGGAGAGATTGATCACTTACGATTGAGACACTGCGGCTCAAGAGGCAGATGAACTAGAAACAAATAGAGAGTATAAGAGTGTAAGAGGAAAGGGGGAGAAAAAGAAGACAGATTGATTACTCACTGTGGAACAGAGAGTGTAAGAAGAGAGAGGGAGAAGAGAAGAGAGATTGATTACTCACTGCGCAACTGAGCAGGTGGAGAAGAAAAGACCTGGATGGAATAGATTGAGGAGAAGAGTAGATGGAATAGATGGAGGAGGAGAGAAGAAAAGAAGCTAGAAGGAGGAAGAGAAGGTGAAAGGAGAAAGGGAGAGGCTGCATAGCAGCCATCTCCCGTGGAGCTTGCCCGTTTCTGCGCTTCGAGGAGCCCAACCACGAAACGGAGGAAGAGGTGGAGAAAATAGATGGTCGCCCAGAAGGGGATAAGTGATAGTGAAAGTGGGGGTCGCCTTGAAGTGAAGTTGCATGCGGAGTGTGGAAAGTAGTGGTTGCCCAAGGGTCATATTTTCCAAGGGAGGAACAGTGGGAGGAATTGAGTAAGGGCACACATAGATAGTATTGGGAGGGCAATGTTTTAGCCGAAGTGGAAAAGAGCGGGTAAGCTGAAGGTCACCAAGGGAGGAAAATGGTGGTCATCTTGATTAGTTGTCTAGACAAGATGGGAAGAATGGGGTGAATGGGTGGCTGGCAAGGGAGAGCTTAAGTCAAGGGAAAGGAATGAGTGGTTGGTCGCTTAGGTAGGAAGTGAGTTGGTCGCTTAGGTAGGAAGCTAGAGAGGTGTATGTTAAACCAGGGTAATGTAGTGAGCAGCTTGGCCAAGGAGATTAGTTACTCGGGAAGGGTGAGGGGCTGGAGTAAGTAGGAGAGTAGGGACCCAATATCATTGATATGCTGTTAATTCAATGATAATTGGAAAAACTATTGAAAAAAACGATTGACATAAATATGTTCACTATTTACGAGTTGTTATGCTCTTTGTTATGCTTCTTGCACTACTCATGCTTCACATATGTTTTCAGCTTTGATTCGTTGATCAAGGTGTAAGATTTTCCCATCAAGGGTGGAGATTTGTATTGCCCTCTTGGGAAGTATTCCTATGACTCGAAATGGTCCATTCCATCTAGGCATCATCTTTTTCTCTGACTTCTTTTCAAAGAGTCGTGGATGGTACAATAAGACCAAGCTCCCTTCCTTGATCCGAGATTTCCAGAGGTTCGCATCATCATCCTTTTCCCTCTTTTCTTGTATTATGATGAGGTGCTATTGCCGATTCTCCTTTTTTCCTCCAAGAGTTGTAATCTTACGAAGTTTGATGTGAGTGCGGCCGAAAATCCCTGTATTCTACTTGTCCCAAACTTATTGGAGCCATGCAAAAACTCAAATGGAGCAACTACTTTGTTATGACCTCCAGGATCCTCCCTCTTGGACAAGACAAGACACAAGCCATATTCACAAACAATAGAAGGGTGGAGATTAGACTTACCTCCGTGCCATAGAGCCAATACGGGTTAACCCCCGAGCCTAGGACTTTGCAGCACACGACGGGCAGCCACCTCCAGAGGACTGGTGCCCCATACCACCAATCCCCCACCATAACAGGTGACGAGGCTCTGCCATGCAAGGCCAAGAGTCCAATCTTGACAAATGCCCAAAATCGCGAATGAGAGGACTTGAGTCCTATTTATAGGACTCAAGTGAAATGACCCGATTCACACTGAACTCGCCTGTCCCAGTACACACTGGTTGGACACCTCCTTGCTGGACAATAGCTGCAAACTCCCATCAAGATGTCCTAGAAGGGTGGAGACCGAACACTTCCCCCCTTATTTTTTAATTGTTGTCCTCAACAATCTCCTCAGTAATAAACCCATGAAAACGATTCTTCAATGATGTAAGTGACTCCCAAGTCGTGGTTGACTCAGGTATGAGCTTCCACTTATCCGATACTTAGGATAGGAAATCCTATGAGACTTTTTCTCCGTATGGTCAAGAACAATCTTTGGCTCTAGTGGAACATATCGGGTAGTATCCTTCAGGGTAGAATCTCCTCCCGAGGGATCACTGTATCATCCTGCCCAAGTCGCTCTTTCAAGAGGCTAACGTGGGACACAGGATTAATTGTGATTCCTCGAGGTAGTTCTAACTCATAGGATACACCAGTTATCTTCCTTGTGATCTGGAATGGATCACAATATTGGGAGGATAACTTCGTGCATGAGCCAATTCATATCGTCTCATAATCTCTGGGAACCCGAAGGTACATCCACGTGCCAACGTGTAGGTCACGAGGTCTACAATGCTGGTTAGCATAAAAGACAGCTCTATCCTGGGCTATTTTAATGCTTTCCCTCGCGGTCTGTTGCATTTCTTGCATATCCTACAAGAAATCAGCGACAGACTGAGTCTGCACACTCGTGAGTCCAATACAATCGGTCGTCTTGACTCATAACCATACATCAACATAAACAGGCTATATTTTGTAGCCGAATGTTTAGTATTGTTATAAGCAAACTCAATTTGGGGAGACATATGCACATATCATATCCTCCATAGTCTGATTCGTACTCTCTGTCTATCCATCGGTCTCCTTCCGATGAAGACATGCTCAATCGGGTCTCCAACGTCTGGAAGACTGTCTTCCAGAAATTGCTAATGAACTTAGAATCACGATCACTGACAATTTCACTAGGTAATCCATAAAATTTATACAAATGCTCCACGAAGAGTTGAGTTAAGTCATGACTCCTCACTGTGGAATGTATCGCTATAAACCTCGCCATTTTTGTGAGTTAATCGACAACAACCCAAATGGCATCATGACCCCTCTGGGTCCTCGATAACCCTGCCACAAAATCCATAGAAATGGAAGACCATTTATTGTTGGGAATATGTAATGGGTAGAGTAGTAGTCCTCGTCTCAATCGCTCATCTTTATTAAGTTGGCTACCTCTCAACAAAGGTCCTTATGCTTGGCCAGTAAAAGTACTGGCCTACTAGAGCCAAGGTACGATGTATGCCTAGGTGCCCTGCACTTGGTGCATCATGACACTCATATAAGATACCTCGATATATGTCATCATCATCATTGAGCACACACATCTTGTCCATTACGAATGGAAAACTTTTCCGTTATCTTTCCTTAGGTAGCCAACTGTCGGGCGGAGCACCCACCATAGCTTTCCGGGTTACCTGATCCTGACTGGACTCGCTGCCCCACCAAAGTGGAAGTCATCATGGCAATGCCCCTTGAGAGAAAGATAGAAAACAATCCCTATGTCTCTAAAAGAAAGAGCATTCACCTCAGGAATCCTTCTCAAGGCATTAGCCACCACATTGGTGGCGCCTCTCCAATATCTAATCTCAAAGTTGAATTTCTACATGAGCTCGGCCCATCTAGATCAGATTGATCACAAAGATATTTCAAAGAATGGTGATCCGTCCATATAGTGAAGTGGTTATCTTATAGGTAATGTTTCCAAACCTTTAAAGGATGGACAACCACCAACAATTCCTTTTCTTGTGTGGTGTAGCGCATTTGAACCTCATAGAGCTTACGACTCTCAAAAGCTACAGGTCTGCCATCTTGGAACAGGAAAGCTCTTATAGCTGCATCATTAGCATCCTTCTCCACAACGAATGGTCTAGCTGGATCTACCATCTCCAACATAGGAGAAGTAGTAACTAGCTCTTTCAGTGTTTGAAAACACTGATCAAGCTCCAGAGTCCACTGAATCGATGGGCTAACGCTATGCCTACTGCAAGGAATACCCTTCTATAGACAGGTGAAGGGTTCTGCAATATGAGCATAGTCTCTGATGAACCTACGAAAATAAAGAGTGAATCCCAAAAAGGCCTTCACCTTGTGGATAGTCCGGAGAAGATGCCAAATAACTCTTAAGTGCTCAGTACCTGAACTTCTTAAGCAATTTCTCAAGGAAATCTTGAGAAGCCCTGTCCCATCGGTGTGACAAATTTTCACCTGTAGATGGTGAAGTAGTATATACGGGTACAGGGAATGCAAAATGCACTACTCCTGTAGAAGATCTGGAACACAATATAATCTCATATAATGCATACTACTGCATACAACCACTTCACGATACGGAAATTGAAAAGAAAGAAAAGAACATAGAAACAACAGGAACAACCGGCTAGAGTAACAAAGTCAGTGATGCAAAAGGATCCATGAACTATTCATATAGGCATAAGAGGTAGAACATCCCACCCTATCTTCTCAACCAATCAGTATCCTCACACTAGCACCAACTAGTAAGAGGGAGTTCTCTTGATGAGCAAGACTGAGAGATTAAGACTAGCTCTGGGCTTGTGACTAAGAGGATATCTCTACCCTTTGTAACCTTTATCACATCTCATCTCTCATGTGTGTTCTCCTTTGGAGATCCTTCTTTTTATAGACCAAGGGAGGTTACAAGGAGAGTAGTCCATTACATAAGAGTAATGGGCAGTTAATGCAGTGGACGGTTTTAATTGTGAGTACCACAGTACCATATTGTAGTGCTGAGTGGTATGGGTCCATTGATCGCCTTGTCATCTCTGCTACTGTCCTCACCTTGTCAGGGCTTGGCCCACTTGTCCTTTGTGAATTTGGGCTCTTGGCGTCTTATCTAGTGATTGTGGTGCCCAATTCTAGCACTTGGGCTCCTTGGCACCCAATTCCACTACTTGGGCTCCTTGGCGCCCAATTCCAACACTTTGGCTCCTTGGTGCCCAATTCCAAAATTTTTTATTCTACATCTCTCTTAATAAAATCTTGAATTTTTGCATATTTATCATAATTTTGATTTTTTTGCTACATATGCATTGTGTGAGAGTATGATTTCACATGTTTCTAGTACATAGAATTTGTATCCTTTGCTTTCAAGAGCATAACCAATAAAAATAGCTTTAATGGCTTTCACATCAAGCTTACTACGATCGTTCTTCTCAATGTGAACATAAGATGGAGAATAAAAAACTTTGAAATAATTCACATTGGGCTTTAGCCACGTTTTTCTTTGGAGAGTAGCTATGGGAGGACTTAGGTTAGGTGAATTCCTAGGTCTACATTCCTCAATTTATTTCCCACGTGTGTAGTGTGGGGAAGCCAAAGAAACAATGTGACGATGTTTTGGCATTGCCAGCACATTAAGCATTGGTGTGCGGATATAAGTATTCATCTCCGCCCTATCGTAAAAAGACTACTAGTGTTCATGTTCACTTTCAAGCTTTAGTTTTTCATGAACTTGGCAACACATAATTTATCACTACTTGGTGCTCTTCTTGACTTGTGGAGGAGAATGGGGTCCCTTCAATTTGGAAAGGTGGAGTTGTGTGTTCTTCATCATCTTTAAGGTGTGCAACAGCTTGGAACTTATATATTTGGAGGAGATCATCTTTAGCTTTGGAGATTGTGGGGTTATGTATAGCATGTAAATCTTGCAGATTTATTATGCTATCTTGTAACTTCATGCTCTTCTTCATGAAATATAATTATCATATATGAAGCTTGACTCCTTTTTCTCTCTCACTCTTGCTCTTGTCTTGTCTATCCTCATTCATATCTCTATTTTCTCTTTGTCTTTATGTTGATTGTGGACCTAAAAACGAACAATTGGTATCTGTTGAGCCCATAAAAGTCATAATGGTCAAAGTCAACCGTAGTCAAAGTCAACCACAATCAAAGTCAAAAGGTCAAAGTCAAACCGGTCAAAGTCAACAAAGTCAAGGTCAAAGTCAACATGTGCAAAGTCAAAGTGCTAAGGTGCAGGTGTCAAAGTGCACAGGTAGTGCACAATTAATTGTCCACAAAGGGTAAAATTGGAGAAAGTGGGTTGCAGGTTGCAGAGGTATTTTCTCTAATTTCCCTAAGGATCAAAGTGTTTTTAAAGTGTTTTGGAAGGTTGAGGTGAACCCTCTCTTATGTGCAAAAGTGAAGAGTTAAAAGGAAAATGTGAAGGTATGTGAAGCGGCAGTGTACGCAGAAGTGAAAGTATGGCCCCCCAATTAAAATTTTTGGTTTTAGTCTAAAGTCACTACAAGACAAAACAGGGAGTCGTTGGCTTTCACTTGTGAAGACAATTTTGGGACATCAAAGTGAGCACCAAGATACTCTTGCAGTTAGGAGCGTACGTGAATCGACACACTCAAATCAAGGCAAGGACCATTCTGGGACAATCCTAAGTGTAAGCAAGAGTGAGCATAGTCTAAGGGGAGCAAGAGAGAGAAGTGCAAGAGACACACAGTGTGCGACGCAGAGAAGTGAAGTGCAAGGTGTGCATGAAGAGTGACCAAGGAAGTGTGCAGAGGAGTGCTAAGCTTGTTCCCCAAGGATCCCAAGGTCCTACTGAGGTTTGTGCGCGCCGACAGAAGGTATCCATCCCTCCCCCTAAGTGGAAGCTTGGTGCAAGGTGTGCACAAGAGCAGGCTTGTAGAAGGCGGAGCTTTGGTGCAGAGGAGGCCGACAACAACAAGTCCCTTGGGTATTTGGTATTTGTAATTGAGCACTCTGTGGGATTTTGCACATAAGCATTGGTTGTATTGTGCTTCAATCTTGTATTTGTCTTATTGTAATCAATCGAAAGAGGCTTCCAGTGTGTATTTTCTCTTATAGTCTTCCCCTTTTCTCCTACAAACACTCAAATCCCTTCTTGTCTAAGAATCCCCCAACAATATCAAAGCACGATATAGAGTACATAGAGAATTTGCTTACATGTAGAAGAGTTGAATCTTCATGGAAGATGCACATCAAGCTTAGTCTTACATGCAGCAAGGAGATGCACATGATCTGATAAAAAAAGATGATGATTATATTATTGAAGAGATATGCACTCGAGGAGGGATCACATCAGATTTTAGCAGATTGTACCTATTTTACAGCAATAAACAATTTAATTTTTACTGGATTTGCGGGATTTTCAGATTGGAGAGCATTGCATCTTTGTGTACATATGAAGTGATGTTCAACTTACATGTGAACCTTCTAGTGCTCCTTAGTGTTTGTCACTCAACCATGTATATGGGAGCTGAGCTGGCATCTACAACTTGGTGGTCATGGAAGAAGAGTTATGTGCGAAATGAAGGGTTTTATCTTTACATTCAAAACCTTGTGGTGTACTGATTACACATTCTTGTTTTTGTGTGTATGCTTGATAGATGTAGATAAGAGCATATAACCTTGATTTGATAGCGTTCGCCGTTGGCCAACGTTTGAGTTTACCTTCTATCTCCAATCCTTAGTGTCTTGAAGTTGTCTCTATCCTTCCAAGTAGTACTTGGCTGAGAAGAGTGGGGGATGTAAGAGTTCGCCTTGTGATGTGTGTTATGGGAGTGCTCTTCATGATAAGGGCCTTTGTGTGTGCTTGTAGGATACTTTACACGATTTAATTAAGCAGGTGCCTAATATATACATAATAACATAAACAACTAAAAGAAATACCTACTTGATGTATTCCCCTAGTGTTAGATTAGGAGGGGATTGTTGGAAAATATGAGCAGCCTTCCACTAGGGAGCACAGGGTTGCAGGGAAAAAGTGAGAAATTGGAAGTCAAAAGCTTGATCAAAAAGCTGGTCAAACTAGTCAAAATTGTCAAAATTCGAATAAAGTTTTTATTGCATATTGTGATTGTACTTTTCAAAAGCTATGCAATGGTACATAACACTTGGGTGTTAGGAAAATTGCTGATCACAAGTGAAACCCATATGGAAACACCTTCTCTAACACCTCATGTGAATGCATGTAGCATGCTTGTACTGATTCTCCTTTATGTATGCCGAATAGGACTCCTCCAGATATGGATGCCACCGCCTCCATAAGCTCTAAGTAGTACATGTGTGCATAAAGAGAATATGTACCTGAATAGTTAACATAAGATGCAATCTTATGTTAAGCTCCATCCAATGTCTTTGAAGTACTCCATAATCTTCATGTGGAAGACAATCTTCAAATACATCATGTAGATGGTTGATCCAAACCACCAAGCTGCTGATAGGTAAGTCTTCTCCATAAGCAAGAGTGTGAGCACACTCTTCTCCAAGAAGAACTCCATGGCTGCTGCTCAACATAGCTCCATAGCTTCCCCTAAAGTGCACCATGGCTGCCCCATGAGTGCTACAGCACCACCTCCTCAAGCTCCACCAATCTTTGGCGTTAGCTTGGTGTTAGATGTCTTCAAAAGTGACCTTAAGCCTCTCTTATATAGGCCTTACAAGTTTTTTTGCAAAAAAATCTGCTTTTCGTTACTACAATAAAGCTTATCGTTTTTTTTTAATTAGGATCGCTATTTTTATAACTAGCTTTTGCTTTATTTTAAACTCATCGTTGAAGAGTGCTTTGTACTTGCTTTTTCACACTTCTGACTACCTGATGAATGAACTGAAGATATTTTTATGACCTGCAAGCTGAGAGCTATCAAATGAGGTAAAAACCCTAACAGAAAATTAGGGTTAGAGTTTTCTCTCAAATCTGATCTCTGATCACCGTATGTCATATACCATTAGAAAGCTCTCATCAAGCTCTACAAGATAGGTTCGTAAAAATTTTATCCAATTTTTGTGCCAAAAATGACTAAGTACCAAAATTAGGGTTTCTGCCCTAATAGGATTTTGGACTGATGTGACATTGTTTTCCAACAATCCCCCCTACAATGTCATATTGGTACAAACTGAACTGGATATGTAACTTCATTCATCTTTAAACTGATTTAAGCTTCAAACTTGTCTTTTTGAAGGACCTTCAAAACTTTATCTTCAAAAGTCTTCTTCAAAACTGAATTTGAACTTCTTCAAATTTCAAAAATCTGAAGTTGCTGAATATGAACCTTAATACCTGAGAAAATATGCAAACTAGATATCCAATAGTGTTAGCATACATAAGCAATCATTGCTTGACAACATGTGTAGCATGTATTGACTTTGAATCTGCTATCTCTTGTCTTCTCAAACCTGTGAGCATACACTAGGATTCACATATTTGCATTTACCTTAAGAAAGGTTTCTAAACGTACTTCTGCTGTGTCATGTAGATACACTAAACAAAATCAGAAACTAAATCCATCTTGGGACTTGTGACTGACAACTCACAACTTAATGTATTATGAACACTAGCTGGTTCATCTCTGACTGTACTCAAATCAACTCACGGAGAGTCTCACCAAAATTTCATAATTATGATGTCATCTTGTCTTTATCCTTGTTCTATCTGTAAGTCCTTCATACCTGTTTCCTTCAGAGTCTGGTATAATCATATATGTGTGCACCTCATAAGTAACATACCTCTCTGAAATATCAAGCTTCTCTTCAATAGAACTTTGGAACTTTTCCCCGAATAGGAACACTTGTAGGTATGATTTTGCATCCTTTCATATATGGCTGAAAATAAATCTTCATGTTTCATCACCCTCCTGGATGATTTAACACTAGTATCCAAATTCCTTTAAAGCATAGTTACCAGCACGGTTGGAAACGTTCGGTTCGGATTGGCTGGAAACGAAGTTTCCGAGTTTCCAAAAATTTGGAAACGGTAAGAAACGGGAAACGGTATATATATATATATATATATATATATATATATATATATATATATATATATATATATATATATATATATATATATATATATATATATATATATATATATATATATATATACACACACATACATACATACATACATACATATGTACGTACGTACGTACGTAAAGAGAGAGAGAGCATGATTCATATTATATGAGACACACTCATGCACATGAATTCATTATAATTTATCATCTATATAGTATGCATACATGCAAGATCACATGAGACACACATGCACATCACATGGATAAACATTATGTGATATGCACATATTACTAATTACTAATTACTAATTACACAATGCTTCTAAGTTGTTTCTCAAACTAGTTTCAACTTTCATCACTAGTCTCTTTAATCTTATCATCCGTCCACAATGCAAATATGGCATAGATGCATCATGCACTGTATTCTATGCACAAATGACCACGAAACACATGGAGAAAGAGCTAGAATCGCAAGACAAAAATTTGGAACATTGTCAAAATCAACCTAAAAATAATCATAAAAAAAAAGTAGGTTGGAAACGGCGTTTCCGTTTGGAAACGGAGTGTCCGTTTGGAAACGGTCCGGGGAAACGGCGAACCATTTTTGGACCCCGGAAACGCTGTTTCCGGTAACTATGCTTTAAAGTAAATTAGACTTTATGAAATCTGTGACCTCTTCCTTCTTTCAATAAATCTGATTTTCAATGATCAATATGTGTACCTGAAAACAAAATATTTGAACCCTTTTATTAGCATTGTACACATGCCAATAGCTTTCCCTGCCATTCCTCAACTTTCCAAAATCTAGAATAAGGTTAGCTGATCCTATCATAACAAAAACCTTTACTGAAAGCACTTAAGGATTCATAATCTTCTGCAACATAACAAGTATCTTCTTCCATTTCTCTGCAGCACTAATGTGATAGAATTTGAATCTTTGACTTACTTCCTCCAATGTTAAGAACTTGACAAACAAAGGATAGACATCTGACTCAAAAATACTCAAGATATTCAAGATCATACAAGATCTCTCCAACAGCATACTTGTGTAGAATCTGCTCTCATCAAACCTTCATGACTGAATGTTTGATTTGCAACCTAAATGTCTCTAAGTATCCATGCCTCTTACAATAAAACACAGATTCCAGTGTCTTCCAAAATTGACAAACATGAATATACAACACTTAATCATACAATGATGAGACAAAGATAGAGAGAGATTAGACAACATGTTCAAAGTGCTACGTAAGCCACTGCTTACTCACACCATCATATATACAAATGTCAAATTACAGTGTACTTGCTTGTACTTGCTTTTTCACACTTCTGACTACCTGATGAATGAATTGAAGACATTTTTATGACCTGCAAGCTGAGAGCTATCAAATGAGGTAAAAGCCCTAAATCAGCAGAAAATTAAGGTTAGGGTTTTCTCCCAAATCTGATCTCTGATTACTGTATGTCATATACCATTAGAAAGCTCTCCTCAAGCTCTACAAAATAGGTTCATAAAAAATTTACCCAATTTTTGTGCCAAAAATGACTAAGTACCAAAATTAGGGTTTCTGCCCTAATAGGATTTTGGACTGATGTGACATTGTTTTCCAACACATATGTAGAGCTTGGCTCCCTCCCTCTCTCTCTCTCTCTCTTTCTCTCTTCCCCCCCCCCCCTCCTCTTTTTTTTTGTGTTTCTATTCTCATTTATATCTCTATTTTCTCTTTGTCTCTATATCGATTGTGAGCCTAAAAACCAACATCATAACATGCTCATATTTGTGAATTGCCATATGTTCTCCACTCTCATTCCCGAGTACTCAAGGAATATTGTCTTGCTGCTATTCAGTGAATATCCCCAGATCGACAATTCCACCATAGTTTTCAATAGCAGCCCTTTGTATCTTCTACCTGCTGGGGGCAGGCTCCATTCTGCATAGTAAAAAAAGGATCCATGTGCCTCCTAAAGAAAGTATAATACATACATACACATATATGTGTATATGCATATATTTATAAAAACATGTTCAGTTTTATTGAAAGCATGAAAGCAAGCATTTTGTTGTCAAAACATAGCCTTTAAAATCCTAAATTCACTCGTCCAAGGTGCCAAACTTCTAGTGAGCTTATAATGCAGCACAATGCAGGTGCATGATCAAAGTCTTGGTTTCCCATATTCAGCCCCTTTCATATGGTTCTAGGTATTTATGCACATGTAAATGAATGTGTAATATGCCTTGTGTAATATGCCTCATGGATCAGACAGGAGCGTGGATTTTATGGTTTAAAAGGTATTTGAGAAATGCTTTAATCTTGGAGCATAGGAGCCTTTTTTCAGCAACAATGCCACTCTCTGCTGATAACATGTGTTCTTGATTCAATTGTCCACGTGTCATATGAAAATACAAGAGCATATCAGACATTTGACTAACTCTATTCTTTAAGCTCTTATGATTTTTAACTGCTTGCCCTTTTGGATGATGACTACTCTAGTACGATATCTTTGAGTAATGAGAAGTCATTTTCTTGCCTGAAAAAGAAGTGTAGGTATGTCTTAATATCATGCTTCAAGAAGACAGATAGGGGAAGCCTTAATTTATTTGACATCTAACTTTTTTGTACATGTTACAATCAAACTTTAGTTCATATGTAACATTGGTGTGCATTTAATATTCTGTTTTGTGATAGGAATTGAGGATTTTATAAAATTCATCTATTGGTCAAGGGAGATTTTGGAGTCATGTCTTTGATTTTATGTCTGCAGGCTCAAGTTGAGGCAGCCAACCGCGAGCTTGATCAATGGAGGAAAGCTTTTCAAAATGATTCTATTCTTCCCTCTGGAACCACTCCTGGTAGGTTTTCTGTTACTTCATTTCATTTTGTTGGTAGTTTGTTGCATTTTCTATCTTGAACTGTTTGTGTTGTGGATGTAGAGCCTGAGGTCGTTTTGCAGGTTCTTCGAAAGTCACAAGCATCAGAGGGGCAATTGAAAGATCAAGTGAGCAGTTTAAAGTTTCAAATCATGTACAGCAACATGAATTTGTTGTGGCTATTTGTTTTACTTTAGAGTTGTGTTGAGAAAATGAGTAATAAGCAACATTTTATTTTGATACATTGTGGTGTTAAAAAAGTAAAAGTTAAAGCTTAAACTCATCAGATATCAGCCACATGACATAAAAGAAGCAATGAACATTGAATATACCTTATGGGTGTTTGAAAAAAATTGTTGTCATTTCACATTGTTCAACATGAGTCATAACAATATAAAAAGAAAATCACGACACATTTTATCATCATGCCACCCAAAAACTGCTGCATCGATTTAAGGTGATCAGTGATCTCATTATCCTATGACATATCATCACCATGAAAAAAGTACATCTAATTAATAAGAACAGAAAACTAGAATCTAGACTCTCGAACATATGTACAATCCAAGTGGATAGTTTGTGCTACACTAGTGAATGGAACCAAAACCTAAAGGATAAATGCTAACTTCAAAGCTTGAGAGACTAGAGTGAGCCTTGAGGCTTGGGGCTTGAAGCTGAACTTAGAAGTCTGAAAGCTCAAACACTATACCTGAAAAGGGAAAAACCTTCTTTTTGTAGCTTGGCAAACATCAGAAAATAGAGTGGCAACTAGAGTGACATTATGGTGCATATATGTAAAGAAACAGACAATAGTTTGGCATCTTGAATGGCCTCTAACTGGGAACAGTACTTGGGACCTGTCCATGGGACGTCCCCTTCTTATGACAAGGGTATCTAATGATGTCATGAAGTCTTGGCCGCCCTGCCAAGGTTGGGGAACGGTGTCTCCAAGGATATGTGGTCGTGTTACTTTGGCACACTTGCACACATGCACACATGCACACACACGTGCATATGCTGGTGTAGGCACATGAGTGCACACAAACACACCCAATTTCTCATGTACCCATGCACTTAGTATTCACAAACACATTCACACCCAACCTCAACTAAACCTTATGGACATATCCATTCAAATAATACATGGTTTACAATGAGTTATTGTATATGCATTCACTTGACTCGCCTATATTAATATGTGGCTTACAATGAGTTAATGTATATGCATTCTCTTTTACTTGCCTCAATTGAAGCTTAAGGACATATCCATTCACATACATGGTTTAGAACAAGTTATTGTTTATGCATTCAGTTTACATGGTCCATCATGAAAAAAGTACATATAGTCAATAGAAACTACAAACTAGAATTTATGTTGGAAGTGAGGCAGGCCCTGGCCCCAATATAAAACACAAGATCTTTCCAACACTTACAACATTGCACACATTACACATTGAACCAAATAAGATAGATGAATGATCACCAAAATAGACAAGAAACAAGAGAAATGAAATGAGTAGCTAAGAGACTACTCCAAAATAATCACTACTTGGTGAAATAATAACTCTACAATGTGTGTAATGTACAAAATTTGGAAAAGGTTGAATATATGATGGATCTAGGTACAAAAATTGTAAAGAAGTGTGACTAAAAGTTCGTGAATGTGAAACTGTGCTGGAATATGAAGGTAGGATAGATTGTTTGTGAGAAAAACATCCTAGGTGCTGGAATAGAGATGCAACCCTAACAGAATTTGGTCCTTCTCTGATATAAGCAGTTACAAAAAGTTTCTTCTCTTGAGGTAGTAGGTAGAAAAATCTGGTACAGCAGCAAGAGATGAAGGTAGAACCAGAAAATAGCAGCAATTTACAAAATCAGCAATTTACAATATGTGTGTATAGAAGAAGTGGGCAACAGCTAGACACCTCCAAAACTGGTAGAAGATCTCCACAAGGCAGCATCACAGGATGAGCACACCTTGACTACTTGTAGATGATTGTATATGTGCTTCCACAAGGGTGTTTATATAGTTTTTTGCCTCCTTGTAGCGGCTTACGTAAAAATTAATGAAAAAACACAATTCGCAAAAGCGAAAATGCTAATATTGGCTTTAATTTTGTTCGTGAGAATTTTTCAATGTGCCGTTCATGGCAATTGAGTACATCCATTGATAATGAGTGCTTTTCAAACTTCAAATTTGAGCCATACATTATATTTGTGTGAAAAGCTCCCAAATGGAGCAAATTAGGGTTTGAGTTTTGAGAGTTCATTCTTGGTCATATGACAAAGTGTTATATATGGTTAGATAGCTCTTGAAGAGTACCATCCATTTATGCAATAATAATTTTTGACAATCTTTGACCGAACAATTTTTGAAAAATAGTGAAATGGTAATTTAGGGTTTTTTGGAAAATTAGGGTTTAGGCCAGAATTTGGAATTATTTCCAACGATCCCCCCTCAATGTCATATTGGGGTAACATTTAATAATTTGCATAGTTTTTAATGTCTATTTTTCTAGATATAATGCTTATGTAAAAATATTTTCCACATTCTCACTTATAGGGGCATGGATAAGCTCAATTTGCTTCATAGATAAGTGCTTACAATGATAATGATAATGAACTTCAATATATGAATATAATGATGCTGAATTTCAATATGCTTTGTCCTTGCATGATGAACAAGATTCTTAGCAATAGCAATGGCACTTTGACTATACGAATATATTTGCTTAGGTAAGTGAACATAGACATCAAAATAACTTATTTTTATTAACTTTGCAACCATATAGCCTAAATGGTGCTGAAAAGGAATCCCTATACTCTACTTCACTTGAAGATGTAGACATTGCAGATTATTTGTTAAAATGTTAAGATAATATGCATTCTTCAACAGAGATACAATAGCCACTTACATGTTTTCTTTAATCTCTATCACTTGTCCAATTAGAATCTGCAAATCTTTGGAAGTTTAAAATGTAGTGATTTAGGAAAAATTGTAGCATAGTTTTTTGTTCCTTTCAAATATCTAAAAATTGACTTAAGTATGTCAGGATGTGTATTACAAAGATTCTAGATATTTAAACTGACTTAAATATCTAGAATCTTGATACTTGAGAAATAGCTAACTGTGTCACGATGTGTATTACAAAGTGAAATCAAGTAACCAACAATGTGACTATAAATAGTAGTATGAATAGGATCTATATATGCTTCTATTGTGGTAGTCTATATGCACAAGGATACTACAAGCATGAGAATGCAAATGACCGACTAACTAGCTCCATCCTATACTAGTGGGTGGGTGTAAGATGTGGTATGGTACATAGGAGGAGGTGGAGTCAGGGCTTCCCTAATTTCTACAACAGAATCGTCTCTCCTCCGTGGGGGCGATGGTCACGAGCATGGATCTCTGCAATCTGGTGTCGGTGAAGCCTCGGGGCTCGATATCATATAGCACGGGGTGGTCTCCTAGCTTGATAGGTCTGAGCCTCCTCAAGAGTCACCCCTCTGAGTAGATGAGCGCCATAGTGAGTGTGTGTAGGGTGGCTTGAAGGTCGAGTTGTAGACGACTCTTGTATGGTAGGTAGTATTTGTGGGTCCTTTGGGCCAAATGTCTCACATTGATCTTTGCCGGTCTTGGGATTGAAGTCTCCCATAAGGAAGACTTTCCCTAGTTCAAAGTAATCTGTAATCTTCTCTAACAAGAAGGTGTAGTCCTCTCGATCTATCATAGGGAACCGTGAGTTAGAAGGAGCAAAGTAGCATAACGCTATGTAGATGATCCTCTTCTATGAGAGTTGGAGTCAGATCCAAAGACATTTGGATTGTGAATCACACGCGACTATCTGTATCCTTCTTTGAAGTCCACCTTCGAAGAGTATGGCTACTCCTTATCCTTTGGTAGTATGCTTGCGTGTACACTCTTTGTATGTGGACTCCCACGAGAAACCCTTGACTCAAGATGCAGTCATGGTCATCGGTACCCAGTCGTATGTGGTCCGCGTCGCACTCTCTGTGTCGCTGCTGGTTCGAGCGTGAGCCCTATGCCTATGGGAGGTTGGTTTGTCTGATGTGGCTCAAGTCGTAGAAAGAACTGAGTAATAGCCTGTTGGGTACCTGTCTGTGTCCCACGTGTGCACTGTAGCATCTGCTCTCGTTTCTCATATGCTACCATGATATAGCGACCCACCCTTCGCTGGTCTCCTATGGTCATGCACAACTGGAGTGACTCCTCAATCTGGAACTTTGCTCGTAGGTCCAAGTATGCTGGACATCTCGTAATCAAGTGCTCCTCGCTCTCTATCTCTTTTGGCAAACTAGGCACCACCTCTCCTCTCATGGGACTCCTCTCGCCCGACCTGCTCACGATAGTAGAGCATTTTCAGTGGCAATGGATCTCTCGGGCTGACCCATGTCCTCTGTATGTATGTATGCTATATCTCCCGACGGATGATCCTATTCCTCTCTCGGTGGGAAAGCGAGTAGGTGGGGGCGTGGGAGTCATAACGTACTAGAGGTAGTCTGTCTATGTCAAGTCCGTGGTGGGGAAGCCAATATCTGGTGTCTGTGGATACCATGCATAGTTGCAACGCAACGCGTTGCGTAGCGTCTGCAACGTTCGCAACGCAACGGCGTTGCGTTGCGACGTACGCAACGCGTTGCGTTGCAGACAAAAAAATTTGCCCCCTCCTTTGAGCCCGAAACGGGCTCGCGGGAGAGGGCATTTCTCAATTGCTCTTGCCCTTGCCCTGTAGCGACTGCGAGCACACACTGCACAGCGACTGAGAGAGAGAGAGAGAGAGAGAGAGAGAGAGAGAGAGAGAGAGAGAGAGAGAGAGAGAGAGAGAGAGAGAGAGAGAGAGAGAGAGAGAGAGAGAGAGAGAGAGAGAGAGAGAGAGAGAGAGAGAGAGAGAGAGAGAGAGAGAGAGAGAGAGAGAGAGAGAGAGAGAGAGAGAGAGAGAGAGAGAGAGAGAGAGAGAGACTCACCATGCCTAAACCAAAGCAAAGTTGTTGGAAGTATGTGAGTAGCCAAGGGAAGTTTGGGTCGGGTGGGAGTGAGAGATGGACATGTAACCTATGTGGTTACAAAGGGGGTGGTGGGGCAGATCGTATCAAAGCCCACCTTGCCAAATTTAGTGGCTTGGGCATTTCAGCATGCAAGCAGCCTATGCCAGCTGATATCAAGGATGAGCTCCTTGAGTGGGTAGCTCAAAGGGAAGCTAGAAAGTATCCACAAAGCTCTCGGCCCACCTCCACCTCTGTTAGCTCTAGTTATCCTCCTCCACACGATGCTCCAGCACATCAGCCTCATGTGGGATCCTCTAGTGGAGGGAATGATGAGCATGGACATGATACCGTCGATCTTGAGGGTGACACTCAGCCACCGGTGAAGGCACCTAGAGGATCACTTTCTTCGGCATCCGTACGTGCGGGTTTTCAGAGGCAGCGGGAGCTTGAGGCCAAACAAGGTATAATGAAGCTTTTCATACAGTGTGGCCTCTCTTTTAATGTTGCACGCACACCCGCATGGAAGGAAGCCATGGAGTTAGTGAGCACATTAGGATATCGATGGAGCGGTCCTTCATATGAGGAGTTGAGGACTAGTGAGCTACGCAAAACAAAAGATATAGTGGAGAAGCAGTTACAGCCGATGATGGGCACATGGGAGAAGTATGGATGCACTATTATGTGCGATGGATGGACAGACATCAGGAAAAGGAATGTATATAACATACTAGTGCATTGTTGCAAAGGCACTATGTTCCTTCGCGCCATCGATGCATCAGAGCCTGGACTTACAGTGACAGGTATGTATAGGTGAAATTTCAAGTTTTAATTTTAAGATACGCATTTGAATTTTGCATATGCTATATATATGTATTATGTATGTAGTATGTACTATGTACTATGTACATGGCTGATTTGGTGTAATTTTTGTGTCACAGGTCAGTTTATATATGGTCATATCCGCCAGGCTATTATGGATGTCGGTCAAAAGAATGTTGTGCAAGTCATTACCGACAATGGAAGTAATTGTGTGGCCATGGGTAGATTGTTAGAGGCAGAGTTTCCCTCCATTGTGTGGACCCCATGTGCCGCACATAGCATTGATCTTTTGATAGAGGATCTTGGAAAGATCCCTTGGATTCATTCTATTTTTTCCACCTGCCATAAGGTGGTCTCTTTGTTCACAAAGAGACCAAAACTATTAGCTATTTTCAGATCATACAGTGAGTTGGATATCCTAAAGCCTGCGAAGACCAGGTTTGCTTACATGTGCATAGTGATGGAGAGACTACTTCGGGTGCGGCAGGCTTTGATGCAGACAGTTGTGTCTACAGAGTGGACTGCCTGGGATGGACACACTACCCCGAGAGCAGATTTTGTACGGATTACATGCTTGTCGGATTCATTTTGGAGGGATGTAGAGGCACTTGTGCGTGCCATACATCCATTATATTCTGTCCTTCGCATCGTTGATATGGAGGGGAGTACATTGGGACTCGTCTATGAGTTCATGGATCGAGTTGGCGAGTCCCTTTCACGTTGCCCACATTTGACATTGGACAGGTATTTATTAAGTTATTACTTATTACTTTGAATTTTTGACACTTAAAATTCTTATTATCTTAAAAATTAGTCTCTAAAATTTATAATTTCTTTGTTTATAGGATTGAGCAGCTTAAGGCTGTGTGGAGGGATCGATGGGATTGGTTTCATCGCCCGATCCATGGGATGGCACACTTATTGCATCCCTTATGGAGATCTCAGCAGGCCATCGTGGATGAGGAGCTCTTGAGTGCATGGAACACATATGTATATAGGCTTTATCCAGCTGATGTAGAGTTGCGACTTCAGTTGGAGAGACAGCTCTTGGTATTCCAAAATGGTGGTGGCCATTTTGGAAAGGATACGGCTTGTTTGAGATCTGCTCAGTTGCGGCCAGTATCATGGTGGGAGATGTATGGTGCTAGTGCTCCTCAGTTGGTAAGTACTAAGTCAAAAGTCTTTAGTGTACTGTCACCTGTGTGACATGTGATAAATATGTATATAGATTTATGTACTAATTATTTTTTGAATTATGTTGTAATGCAGAGAGAGTTAGCTATTCGTATCCTTTCACAGGACTGCAGCGTAAGTCCTTGTGAAAGGAATTGGAGCACATGGGCCCTCTTCCATACAAAGAAGAGGAACAGATTATCTACAGCGCAGTTGGAGCGGCTAGTTTATTGCCACTGCAACTTGCGTCTCTTGGAGAGCGGCGGACATACAGGAGATGTGAGGGAGGTCAACGTGGACACAGTAGATATAGAGAGAGTCAGAGATATTCCAGATATTCCTCCAGAGGATCTGGACTTATATACTATGCTGTACCATGAGTTGACCTTACCTCAGCATGATACCAGATCATCTCGGAGCCGCAGAGGACCTAGTGGTAGTGGTGATGCATCCACTAGTAGCCGACCACATACCACTACTACTAGGGATGATGATGATGATGATGATGATGAGAGTGATGATTTGTCATCTGACACCATGTCAGAGTGACAAAGTTTGTATATTGACATTTGAGGCTTTGACATTTCATGTTTGACATTTGGTATTTCATGATATGTACATTTGGTATTTCATGATATGTATCATTTGCCACTTATGATTTATGTATCATTTGGTATTTCATGATATGTATCATTTGCCACTTATGATTTATGTATCATTTGGTATTTCATGATATGTATCATTTGCCACTTTGTCATAGTGATCTCTATTGTTTTATTTTGATGTATGAACGATGATATGATCATGACACATGTGACATGTATGATGCCAGGTGACAGGTCTTATCATTTATGTTATAAATCATGATGTTTATTGTAATTTGTTAAAAGTTAGAAGTTAGAACTTAGAAACTAGAAACTTGAAAGTTAAGTGTTATGATCATTATGTTGTTAGAATCTAGAATCTAGATGATGATGTTATGATTATTGATGTTATGATTGTATTTGAATTTTGATACAATGATGATGTATTAGATTGATAATCTCTATTATTTATGATATATCTTATATTGTAATAAGTATTTTATGGTATATATAGTCATATCCCACCTTATTACATATCATATGACCCAAAATATGTGAAAAAAACATATAAAAATTTTGAAAAATAAATCACTTTATCGCAACTCCTAGGTCTAGACGTTGCCCTCGTTGCTAACCCGTTGCTAACCCGTTGCCGTTGCCGTTGCGAAAACGTTGCTTTCCACTATGATACCATGAGGAGGTGTCTCCCGCTAACGCCATGTCGCATGATGCGTGGAAAGCTCTGTAAGTGATGCGCTCTCTATCCATGCCCTGGAACCTGTGTAATAAGCATACTATTTGGAAGAGTGTCTCTACTAGCATCGGTGGTGCAGCAAGCTCTTCCCTTATGATATCATGGGGTACCAAGGGTTTGCTGCGCATGAGTCTAGTAATCATGACAACCTGTGGTCTCTCCATGGCTGTCCATGCTGATGCTGATAACCCTGGCCCCCATATGGCTTCTCCATACATAAGTGCTGGGGTGACCAAAGTGTCGAAGAGCCACCCCTTTGTGTGTTGGTATATTTAGATAGTGATGTGTGTGAACACACTAGGACTGCCTATTGTCGTAACGTGTCACTTATCTTTGTACATTCTAGTGGTAATACATTCAATATTGTGTGTTATGCTCCAAGCTTCTTCTTCTTCCTTGTGCTGTTCGCATTCTTTTGCAGACCTAAAACTCAAACAATTGGTATCAGAGTAGATCGCCTCTTCATCTAGGGCATCATCGACACTCCTCCGGTCATAGTCTTAGAATCGCACGAAATTTGGTGAGTATACTCAAGGTGAGCTCGTTTCGGCCTCCGAACGCACTATTGCAGCGTTTGTGCAGCTCTTTTTGTGCCAAAGATATATACATGTTTCCGTTCGCCAGTTACAACGTCTCGAAGTCTGCTACAAGTTTAGCAGAACTTGACAGGGTAATTTTGTTCAACTTTTCGAGATACCGACAGTTTTTTGCATCAGAGTATTTTAGTCAGTGGCCATGGTTGAAAGCAGTGTTGTATTCCGTATGCTGGCTGTTGAGGATAAGTTGGATGGCACGAATTACCCATTATGGGATTATATGATGCGTCATGTATTGATCGCAAAAGGACAGTGGAATATTGTAGAGGGTGTTGAAAAACGTCCTATTACACCTCCAAATACAGGTACTGAAGCTGATGTCAGTTTCGTGTTTGTGCCGCAGTTTTTGCTGCACCTATTGCAGAGTTAATTCGTTGGGATGGAAGAGATGCTGAAGCACATGCATTGATAGCCTTGTCTGTCAAACGTGCCATTATTCCTCACATTCGCTCTTGCAGAAAAGCTAAGGATGCTTGGGATACACTTACCACTTTATATCGGGCAAGGAATGAGGCTCGTGTTGCTTACCTTCGAAAACAGTTGGAGAGTGAGCACATGAATGAAGGAGATTCCATGGACAGTTTTCCGACAAAGATTAGATTTGAAGGAACAATTGATTTCTGCTGATGAAGTCTTGCCTAACAGTTCACTTGTGGAGACTGTTCTGAATGGTCTTTGCGATTCATATCAGAGTTTTGCTTCTTCTCTTTGTTTGATGATGAAAGGCAATCCAAATGCCTTTACATTTGAGGAGTAGTCTCTGTTTTGTTGCAGGAAGATCAGTCTAGGCAGAGAAGGTCCATTATGCGTGTTGTAGATCAAGCTTTCGTGGCTAGGCAGAAGGGCAAAGGTAAATGGAGTTCTACTAGTAAGCAGAAATCTGCTATTTTTGCACAATCAAAGGACTACAAAGGTGACAAGAAAACAAAAAAGAAGAAATTGTTTTGCAAGTACTACAAAGCAAATGATCATGTCTTAAAGAATTGTCCAAAAGTGGCTGCAAAAGAGGAAGAATGAAGAATGGGCGTGTACTACTATTTGCAGTTTTGACATATCTTCTCCTGAACAATGTATATCTGCAGTAGACTCAGATGTTTGGTACTTTGATAGTGGGGCAACCAAACATTTTACCTTGCAATGCAGTTTCTTCACTTCACTTGAGCCTTCCCCTATAGGGAATATTGTCACACGTGCCAACAACTCCTCTTATCCTGTCATGGGAGTTGGTAAGATCATTCTAACTACTGCTGATGGTAGTTCTTTTACATTGTCGGATGCCTTATTTGTGCGAAGGATCAAGAAGAATCTGTTATTAGTTTCAGCTTTAGCCAAGATTGGCTTGGTTGCGAAATTTGTTGATGACAGATGTAGAGTTCGTGATCTGTCAAATGGCGACGTGATTATTGCTTCTGGCATTTTATGTCGTGGGCTGTATAAGCTCATAAACTATGAAAATTCTGTGAATGATTCAGCATGTGCAGTACATGATTCTCAGGTTATGTCAGATGCAAAGCTTTGGCATGCACGCTTTGGTCATATGAATTTTGGTAGTTTGCTACACCTCTAGGAATTTGAAATGGTGTCCTCTTTGCCCAAACTTGGGGCACCCAATAACATGTCTGTGAAGGCTGTATTTTGGGCAAACCGTAGTGTTCCTCCTTTCCAAAAGATGATTCAGTTCGAGCTACTCAGAAATTGCAGCTTGTTCAGAGTGATGTCTCTGGTCCTATAGATCCTCTTTTGGAAACTATCTTTACTTCGTGAATTTCATTGATGATTTTTTCCAGGCATGCATGTGTATATCCACTGAAAGCAAAGTCCGAAGTGTTTATGTGCTTCAAAGAGTTTCGGGTTCTGGCTGAAAATATGTCAGCATCGAAAATGGGCACCCTCCGTTCTGATCGAGGAGGGGGAATATATGTCTTCAGATTTTAATGCATTTCTGGTTGAACGTGGGATAAAACATCACTGTACAGTTTCGTATACACCTCAACAAAATGGAGTTGCTGAAAGGGAGATCAAATCGCTCATGGAGATGGGGAGATGTAATGGTCAAGAGTCAGGCTTTACCACAGTTTTTGGCTTGAGGCTGTTATGTGTACAGCGTATGTACTTAACAGGTGTCCCACTAAAGCGATGCAGTCTATCACTCCATATGAGCAAGGTAGTCTGGTGCGTTCAGTGCGTTCCGTTCGGTACGTGTAAGGTATGAGGACCGAATGGTATCCGAAGGTAAGGTGCGTAAGGTGCATCGTTACAAATACATATATTCATAAGAATCTAAGATATAGTATACACACATATATACATATATATATATATATATATATATATATATATTATGCATGTTAAAACTTACAAATAACAAATAACACAATGCGAGTGTAAAGGGTAACAAGATATCTCTTTTTCTACCAAAATATGACACTTTCAATCCTCCATGCAAACAAATAGACTAAGATTTGGAAGTTTGTTTCTTCTTCAAATCTATCACTTCCTTGCACTTAGATTGTCCGTGTCCTGACTCCTACATAAATACAGGTTTTGAGATGAAGAAAAGGTTTAGAGCATGAATATTTACCTCATGGAGGGAAGCACGAACAAGATGTGGCTATGAAAAATGGTTGGGACCATTGCTCATTATTTAGGAATCAATTTCCAAAACATAATATTTTCATTCTGTGTGTGTGTGTGTGTGTAGGGTGTCTGTGTGTCTACTAAGGGCCAAGGCGTATATACTTATGGTGTAAGTCGGGGGGTTCAAGGTACTCGGTCACCATTGGGAGGCCTAGAGTAATTCACATCAAACCGGAAAAAAAGTGTTATTGTAGCAGCAAACCAGAAGAACCGAATGGTATCGAACTGGAAAAACCGGAAAATCTATAAATTCGACAAATCGAATCTACCTTGCATATGAGGCTTGGCATGGTCGCAAGCCCTCTGTTGCTCATCTGCGTGTTTTTGGTTGTCTGGCATATGCATTAGTGCCTGAAGAACAACGTAGGAAATTGGATGATAAAGCAGTGAAATGTATTTTTGTTGGGTACAGTTCTGAAAGCAAAGGCTATCGTGTGTATCATCCATGGACTAAATGCATTTGGTCAGCCGTGGTGATGTTTTTGTGGAAGATGCTATTCAGCCATTACTTCCATATACTAAGGAGACATCTGTTAGCTCCAAAGACATGTATGATACTTTTATGCCTCTTTTTACAGGTGGACAGTCTAGTGCTGTGCTGGTCCTTCGAGGCAACTTCTCAGCCTTTACAAGTTTCATGTGATGATGCAGATCATTCCATTTCTGATGCAGATGTACATGATGCACTTGTTGATGAGAGACTTGATGTTGAGGAGGCAAAAACTATGCCAAAATGGTTGGTGCAGACTTTGCGTGACAACAAATTAGATGCATCTCTATCATATCGTACTCGTTCAGGCTCTCATAGTGCTTCTTTTGCATCAGATTGCTATGCTATGGCTGCCTCTAGTCTCTGTGATGAGAATGAGCCTCTTTCGTTTGACGAAGCACAAAACTCTGAAAATTGAATGGCTGCTATGCAATCTGAATATGATGCTATAATGAAGAATGGTACCTCGTCTTTATGTGACTTACCTCCTGGCAAGGAGGCCATTGGCACTAAGTGGGTATACAAGCGGAAGCGTAAGCCTGATGGAACAGTTGAGAGGTTTAAGGCCATGCTTGTTGCAAAGGGTTATGCTCAAGAAAGAGGCATTGATTTTGATGAGACCTTTGCTCCTACTTGCTGAATGACTACTGTTCATAGCATATGTGCACTTGCAGCCCATCATGGTTGGAATGTACATCAGTTGGACATTAAAACTGCATTTTTGAATGGTGACTTGCATGAAGAAGTGTATGTTTTTCAGCCGCATGGCTTTGTGCAAAAAGGGCATGAAAACCAGGTGTGCAAGTTGAAAAAGTCAGTTGAAACAAGCACCACGTGCTTGATATGAAAAAATACATGCCTACTTGATTGCACATGGTTTTGAGAATAGTCCAACTGAGAGCACCTTATATGTTAAGCATGCAAATGATGTGCTTCTGATCATTGTTGTGTGTGTTGATGTCATGCTGCTCATTGGTCTTCATGAGAAGCATATTGCTGATTTTAAGGCTGATTTGCATGCCTCATTTGAGATGTCTAATTTGGGGCATTTGCATCATTATTTGGGCATTCTGTTTATGCAAGTTGATGGCGGAATAGCTTTGTGTCCAATGAAATATATTGACACATTATTGAAGCATTTTGGCCTTAAAGATTGCAAACCTATTGCCACTCCTATGGAGATAGGTTTACGATTGAGTCTTCATGATGTTGGAGATACATTTGATGGTGTTCTCTATTAGCAGCCTTTTGGATGCTTGATTTACTTATGCATTACTCAGCCTGATATTCAGTTTGCTATTTCACATATGAGCAGGTTTATGCATTGCCCAAGTGTCGGGCATTGGCAGGCGGTTAAGCCCATCTTTCGCTGCTTGAGTGTTACCCGGCTACTTGGATTGTTTTATCCCAAGGGGGGATCACTACCGCAAGATTTACATGCTTTTTTGTGACTCAGACTTGGCTCGCTGCTATGACACTCGCTTGTCCTCTAGTGGCTTTTGCTTCATGCTTGGTAGCTCATGTATATCTTGGTTGAGCAAGAGGCATCCCTACGGTGAGCACTTCTAGCTATGAGGCTGAGTATAAGGAAGCTTTCACGACGGCTGTTGAATCTGTGTGGTTGAGACGTCTTATGGCGGATTTGGGTGTTGGTCAGTCTTCTGCCATCGCCATCTTCACCGAGAGTTAGAGGCATTGATAGTTGCGAGGAACCCTGTGTTCCATGCTCGCACTAAACACATTGAGGTGCATTATCATTATGTGAGGGAGAGGTTCTCTGCTGGAGAGATCAGCTTGGCATATGTGCCCACGCAGGAGAACATTGCGGACCTTTTCATGACGCCTCTGTTGAGGGAGAAGTTTGGAGCTTTCCGCAAAGCTTTGGGCTTACTTCCTTTTGTGGATTGATTCCACATAGCTTGGCACTTCATTATACATGAGTGCAAACTCCTTGTTCATTGCATCACTCCCAGGGGGGATTTGTTGATATATTTAGGTAGTGATGTGTGTGAACACACTAGGACCGCCGGGGCACTTTTATGCCCGCATTAGGAGGTTTTTTTTTCCGAGCTTGTATATATGCCGATTTCCCTAACCGATCACTCATCTTTGTATATTCTAGTGGTAATACATTCAATATTGTGTATTGTACTCCAAGCTTCTTCTTCTTCTTCCTTGTGCTGTTCGCATGCTTCCGTAGACCTAAAACTCCAACATTGTACGGGGCTCCTGAAAGAAGGCCTGGTGGCACTGTCTCTCCATCAAAGCTAATGCGGAATATCCTCGAGTGATGTGATCTCGAGCTGTCTGAGACATGGAGAAAGTCTCGGCGGTTGCTGTGAACGCCACGCCGAGATATACATATGACCTGACTACCTCGATGGATCCGCCTGCTCCTTTGAAAGAACTCCTTCTCCTCACCTTCCCTGATGTATGAAAGATCAGAACCTTGGTTTTACCAAGATTCATTGATAGCCCTCTATGTGTGTCGAAGTCGTCTAGACCATGTAGATGATGCTGTAGACCCTCTGCCGACTCTGGAACCAAGACAATATCCCGAGCATATAAAAGAATATGGACCGTGGTCCCTCGTACCTCAATGCCATCCTGTCCGTGCTTCGTATGAAGTCCATTAGCTCATCAATGTATAGCCCAAAAAGTGTGGGCGAGAGAGGGCACCATTGCTTCACCCCGATGGTGCTAGCAAGTGAATCTGATAGGCCCCAAACATTTCACTCTACTTGATACTCTCTCATATAGGATGTAGATCCCCCATATCATCTCCTATGGAGCCCTGATGTCAAGTAGGCGTCTGAAGAGTCTTTCCCTGGGGACTCTGTCAAAGGCTTTGCGAAAGTCCACAAGGCAGCAATATAATCTCCGTTGCCTCACTCTAGCCTTGCCTATCAGGCATCTGAAAGTGAAGATGTGGTCTGGTAGATTAATCTCGTTTGAATCGTGCCTGTCTTGGAGCTCTGATTCGCCTGACCTGGGCCATGTGTGCATCCCGTTGTAAATAACGAGATGGTATCGATTGTCGAGCTCGAGTAGGTATCTGGCGTAGCCTTTGGTGTCCAGGCCCATGTCTACTGATAGTCGGTTGGTCCCTGTCTCCTCTGGCCCTTTGCTCCTCATGATCCGTGATTGCTCCATATCATATGACTCATGCTGGCGTGACTGTGTGCGTCCATTGAAGTCCCCCATATGGAAGACCTCACCCAGAGTGCTATGGGGTAGTATCTCATATGAGGGAGCACTGTAGGATGAGTCAGTGTCTCTCGACGGCTCCTCCTGGTCATGTCCAGAGTATCGGGATCCTCGTGGTGGGAAGTAGCAAATGGCTATGTAGATCCACCTCTGTGCTCCTATCTCCAAGCATACCCACATGTATCGTGCCTCCTCGTGCTCTACTCTGTCGCATCGTGGTCCTGAATGTGGATGCCCACAGGAAACCTGCTATATGTGGGAGCCCTCTCTCTTGGCTCTCGTGCATCTTTGTGATGCAAGCAAAGTAGTGTCTCCAGGATCTCTTCAAGTCTGTCTGGTCTTGTCCAAAGTGCTCCATTATAGTTCCATACTTCCCCTCTGAGTGGTGCTTCTTGGTGTGGTATTGTCTCATAAACCACGTGGCCCTATTTGATAGGGAGTCCGTCTATGAAGACCTTACCATCACGATAAAAGGCCTTCCTCCCCTCTCGGCGCACCTGGAGTATCTCTGGCATGCAAGCACGTCGGTGTGCTACCTGCATCCTCGAGAGGTCCTTGTTCATGTAAAGGGGCTGTCGGGTAGTCCACGTAGTACTGATCGACCTCTAAAAAAGGCGGTTCGTGTCTCCTTGGAGCTCATCTGAAGGATGAGTGTTCGCGAACGAGATGTATCCCTCCCAACCCTCCATGCGCCTATGAAGGGCATGGTCTCGTATCCAAGCTGATGGTAGATGTCGGTGGCGTCTTCTTCTGGTGACGTTCCCTCTGGGAGGCCTGTAATCCACACACAGAGAGAGAGAGAGAGAGAGAGAGAGAGAGAGAGAGAGAGAGAGAGAGAGAGAGAGAGAGAGAGAGAGAGAGAGAGAGAGAGAGAGAGAGAGAGAGAGAGAGAGAGAGAGAGAGAGAGAGAGAGAGAGAGAGAGAGAGAGAGAGAGAGAGAGAGAGAGAGAGAGAGAGAGAGAGAGAGAAAGTCATATTAACGTCTTCTGGAGGCCAAACTTGGCCTATGAGACAAAAACCATGTACAAGTGTAGTAACGCTGTGTAGAAGATAAAATGAAATAAAAAGTATATCGCTACACAAAGCTATTCAGGGCTGGAAAAGGCTGGGGAGACGTGGCTCTGACTCTGCAGATAGTGGCCACCTAATACATGGGGGGATCCAAAATGTGAGTAAAACGCCCTAGCTACTGGTGATGGGTGGAGGTGGGTGTAGTATGTGGTACATCGGTGGTGGTCTGAGTGCCTCTTGAAGGAAGACAACCCAGGGGGTGGTGGTACCCCTATGCTCCATCATGTGGTCGTAGGCAATCCTGATGCGTGAGATATCCTCCTGATATAGTCGTGGTCGACGATATCCGCCCATGCGTGGTCGGCGCCGTGCTCTCTGTGCTGCTGCCTGGTGTAGCGTGAGCCCTATAGATGGACCTCTCTGATGTAGCTCAACTCGCTGAAAGAACTGCGTAATGGTCTGCTGGGTACTCACCCGTGGCTGATGTATGGGCTGTAGTGACCGCTCTCGCCTCTCGTATGCTGCTGTGAGAAAGAGTCCCAAGAGTCTCTGGTCTCCCATAGTCATGCACAGCTGGAATGACTCCTCGATATGGAACTGTGCTCGTAGGTCTAAGTATGCTGGACATCTGATAACAAAATGCTCCTCACGAGAGAGAGAGAGAGAGAGAGAGAGAGAGAGAGAGAGAGAGAGAGAGAGAGAGAGAGAGAGAGAGAGAGAGAGAGAGAGAGAGAGAGAGAGAGAGAGAGAGAGAGAGAGAGAGAGAGAGAGAGAGAGAGAGAGAGAGAGAGAGAGAAGTCATTTGACCTATGTAAAAGTCATCCAAATCACTTGAAAACTGGTCAACTTAAAGAAAAGACTAAGATACTTGCTCTCAAAATTTCAGTAAATTTGGGCATTCCCTCAAAGAGAAGCATCCAAATCTCTATGAGGATGCTACATCTATATGTGTGCATATGCAAGCATACATATATGCACGTATGTATGGAGGTGTGGATTTTATATGTGTATGCTTCTTAGGAAGGTATAGGGCTGGAAAAGGCTGGGGAGACGTGGCTTTGGCTCTGCAGATAATGGCCATCTAATACATGGGGGATCCATAATGTGAGTGAGTAAAATACCCTAGCTACTGGTGATGGGTGGAGGTGGGTGTAGTATGTGGTACATCGGTGGTGGTCTGAGTGCCTCCTGAAGGAAGACAACCCATGGGATGGTGGTATGCCTTTGCTCCATCATGGGGTCATAGGCTGTCTTGATGTGTGAGATATCCTCCTGACATAGTCGTGATCGACGATATCCAACCATGCGGCGTCGTGCTCGTGCTGCTGCTTGGTGGAGCGTGAGCCCTATAGATGGTCCTCTCTGATGTAGCTCAGTTCCGTGAAAGAACTGAGTAATGGTCTGCTGGGTACTAACCCGTGTCTGATGTGTGGGCTGTAGTGACCACTCTCCCCGCTCATATGCTACTCTGAGGAAGCGTCCCAAGTGCCACTGGTCTCCCATAGTCATGCACAACTGGAGCGACTCCTCTATCTGGAACTGTGCTCGTAGGTGGAAGTATGCTTTGCATCTGATAACAAAATGCTCCTCACTCTTTACCTTTGTCTCGCATACTGGGCACCACCTCTCCTCACGGGGGACTCCCTTGGACCGACGCCTCTCAATCTCAAGCTTATGTGAGGAAACCCGAAGCTGCCCAATGACGACTCGAAGGTGGTGGGGTAGGTATGTCTGCATGTATCTCGGAATCTCGATGAAGCCCTTGTCCGATATATGTAGAAAATGATCACGGTAATAGAGCATTTTCAGTGGCAATGTATCCCTAGGGCTCACCCATGTCCTCTGTATGTATGTATGCCATATCTCCTTGCGAATGACCCTATTCCTCTCCTGATGAGAGAGCGAGTAGGTGGGTGCCTGTAAGTCATATTGTAGTGGTGGTAGCCTATCTATGTGAAGACCATGGTGGGCGAGCTAGTCTCGTGTCTCTGCATACCATGAGGAGGTGTCTCCCGCTAATGTCATATCATGTGATGCTTGGAAAGCACGATAAGCCATGCGCTCTGTATCCATGCTCCGAAGTCTGTGTAATAGGCATACTGTCTTGAATAGTGCCTCAACTAGCACCGGTGGTGGAGCAAGCTATGCTCTAATGATATCATATGGTATTGTAGGCTTGCTGTGGATAAGTCTCACAATCATGAGGATCTGTGGCCTCTCCAATGCTGTCCATTTTGATGTAGCTAATCCAGACTCCCACATGGCTGCCCCATACATGAGCGCTGGCATAACCAAAGTGTCGAAGAGCCACCCCTTTGTGCGGGGCTCCCGAAAATATGCTTGGTGGCACTGTCTCTCCATTAAAGCTAGTGCTGCATACCCATGTGTGATGCGGTCACGGGCTGCCTAAGACATAGAGAAGACCCCTGATGCTGCTGTAAATGTCACTCCTAAGTAAACATATGATCCGACCACCTCGATCGGTCCACCCGCCATTGTGCACAAACTATGTCTACGTACTTGTGCTGATGTATGAAAGATCATGACCTTAGTTTTACCAAGGTTCACAGATAACCCTTTGTATCTGCAAAAGTCATCTAGGCCATGTAGATGATGCTCTAGACCTTCGTAGACTTTGAAACCGTTACAATATCATCAGCATATAAAAGAATATGGACAATGGATCCTCGTACCTCAATGCCATCACCCCCTTGCTGTTGTATGCAGTCCACTATCTCATCAATGTAGAGACCAAAGAGGGTGGGTGAAAGAGGGCACCCTTGCTTCACCCCGATAGTGGCAGCAAGTGGATCAGATAAGCCTCTTGGACATCTGACTCTACCAGATACTCTCTCGTATAAGGTGTAGATCCCCCATATCATCGCCTCTGGAGCTCTGATATCAAGTAGTTGTCTGAAGAGTCGTTCCCTGGGAACCATGTCAAATGCTTTGCGGAAGTCCACAAAGAAGCAATATAATCTCCTCTTCCTCACTCTTCCCTGGTCGATGATGCGTCTGAGGGTGAAGATGCCAATGGTAGAGTAATCTCGTCTGAAACCTGCCTGTTCTAGGGCCTTGATACCCTTCCTCAGCGAGAGTACTCAACTCTGTATCTAGTACCGCCCCATATAACTTGGCCAATATAGGGCCAATCATGATCGTCCTGTATGTAGCTGGATCCATATCACCTGACTTATGAATGGGCACTATGGTGTGCTCAGTCCATGAGTCAGGAAACCCTTCAACCAATGCACGGTTGAAGAGGTGGGCAATGAGTGGTGAGAGAGTCGTGCCTCGGTAGATGAGGTGCTCTGCCTGTAAACCGAAATGGTCATGAGACTTGCCATGCTGTAGACAGGCAATAGTGCGTCCCACCATAGTGGGTGTGAAGAAGTCAGAGGTGGTAGGATGCGAGCTCTGCGGCCTCGGAATCGGGGGCTGGTATGGGATCTCGTATAGGCTCCGTGCATAGCTATGCGAAGTGCTCGGGTCTCGGATGGGTGTCCGTTGTCTCCTCTCTCTCAAATGTCACCACGGCACTACACTGTCTACACTCATGAGCAAATGGTAAATATCCGAGTACTGTCTCTCCTCCCAATCTCGCCGTTTGGAGTAGGGAAATCTCTGTGACTCTTTATCTCTAGAAAGAATCGATCGAGCTGTCGTTGGTCTCTAGAGTCCATGATCTCTCGGAGGGTGGGCTGCCCTATAAACAGAGTCTCATATCTGCCTCTGATGACATCATATGCACTACATCCGCATACAAAGTGCTCCTCATCCTCCGTCTCTACTCTGCATACCCTGCATATCCGCTCCTCTTGACGAATGTCTGCGGCTGTGCTCGTCTCAATCTCTAGTCGATGTGGTGAGACTCTCAATTCGCCAATCGCTACCCTCGAGCTATGAGGCATGTAAGCATCCATGTAGCGTGGTCGTTGGATGAAACCGTCTGCTAGTATGTCTAAGAACTGGTCTCCGTAGTGCGATAGTCTCGATCCCATGTGTGATGTGTGCCATGTATGACTAATGTAGAGCTGTGAGAGATCCTGTCTGAGCATAACATTCCTCTCATGAGGAGAGAGGTGCATGTAAGGTGAGTCTCGGTCATAATAAAAAGGAGGCAATCTGTCCATATCAAGTCCATGACTATCAAACCAGACTCTAACATGAGTGTACCAAGCTCTCTCATATCGTGACTCTGATATCTATATAGATGCCTCAAAAGCACTGTGTGTGTGTGTCTGTTTGTAGGGAGCTCCCTCATCCTCTGAATAAAGCAGATAGTCTGCAATAGTGCATCTACTACCATGGGTGGTGCAGCTAGCTCTGCCCTGATGATGTCATGTGGCACCGACTGTTTTCCACGAAGTAATCGCGAGATCATACGTACCTGTGGCCTCTCGATCGCACTCCAGTGGGTGACTGTGAGGTCTCGGGCCCACACTGTTGCAGCATACATCATAGGTGGTTTGACTAGTGTGTCAAATAGCCACCCCTTCGTGCGGGGCTCCTGGAAGTGTGCCTTGTGACATCTCCGCTATAACATTGCTATAGCTGCATATCCTCATGTGAGTCTATCGATGGCTGCCTGTCTCATGCTGAAGGGGCTGGCAAGCTCGTGAATGTGACTCTGAGGTAGACATAGGAAGTGACCACCTCAATCTGTCCACCGCCAACTGTGAATCCTGCTCCATTCCTCACCATGGGGGAGGTGTGGAAGATCATGACCTTGGTCTTGCCAAGGTTTACTGTCAAGCCCCTCTATGTACAAAACTCATCTAGGGCATCCAGGTGGCGTGTAATCCCTCTGGTGACTCTGAAATCAAGACAATGTCATCGCCATATAATAAAATGTGGACATGTGTACCTACGAGGTCTACACCCTCTCCTCCACCTCGGAGAATGTAGTCCTCAATCTCGTCGATGTAGAGACCAAATAGAGAGAGAGAGAGAGAGAGAGAGAGAGAGAGAGAGAGAGAGAGAGAGAGAGAGAGAGAGAGAGAGAGAGAGAGAGAGAGAGAGAGAGAGAGAGAGAGAGAGAGAGAGAGAGAGAGAGAGAGAGAGAGAGAGAGAGAGAGAGAGAAAAGAGAGAGAGAGAGAGAGAGAGAGAGAGAGAGAGAGAGAGAGAGAGAGAGAGAGAGAGAGAGAGAGAGAGAGAGAGAGAGAGAGAGAGAGAGAGAGAGAGAGAGAGAGAGAGAGAGAGAGAGAGAGAGAGAGAGAGAGAGAGAGAGAGAGAGAGAGAGAGAGAGAGAGAGAGAGAGAGAGAGAGAGAGAGAGAGAGAAAGAAAGAAAGACTTTTTAATGTCTATTAGAGGCCAAAATCGGCCTATGAGACAAAACATATACATCAGTATGATCCAATCCACTGTGATCCAAAACGAAAATAAAGTGTGAGTACTGCAAACGGGTATAAAAGGAGGGATAGTAGCTGGTATCAAGGGTGTGGGGTGCTATGGGTATGCACTCTATATGCTCAATGGGTGAGATACAAATATGATATGCATAGGGAGGGGAGGCTCGATGGTATCACAACCCCCTAAATGCCTGGAGTGGGTGTAGGATATAATGCATCGGTGGGTAAGGCATCATGGCGATCCTCAAAATGCTATGGGCGTCCAAATCGATAGGGGTGCGCTGTTGACGTCTCTGTATCTCCATGTCATGGCGTGCGTGAATCGCCTGAATCTCTCTCTGATGTGGACGAGCTCTCTGGACAAGGGGTCTCGGTCGTCGACGCTGTCGTCTAAGCTCCTCTGCTCTGTGTAATGTGACACCCCGCATCGAGCTGGGCCCTCGAGTGTATGTGGGTCTGAAAAAATCTGTAATATAAGTCTGAGGGGGGGGGGTCAGGTGTATCTCCATCTGCTGCTGGAGGAGTGATGCGCGACGGTGTTGGAGCTCTACTAGGAAACGACCTAGAGGGCGCTGGTCCTCTGTCCCCAATAAAGCCCTGATCTTTCTAGGCCCCCTGAAGAGCTTTGGGTAGCGGTCTCTGATGTCCTCATATGCCTGGCATCTACATGTGTAGTGCTCCTCGTCCTCCACCTCCTCTCTACATATCCTGGATAATCGCTCATCCTTGGGGGTATGTGTGGCTCGCCCAATCTCAATCTCGAGCTGGTGTGATGATACTCTGAGCTTCCCAATGGCCACTCTCTCAGCTGGTGCCATATATGTATCCATGTATCGTGGTCTCTGAATGAAACCATCCGCAGTCACAGTCAGGAAGTGCTCTCTGTAGTGTTGCCACTTTGTGGGAAGAGGCTCCCGTGGTGCTATCCATGTCTCCCTGACGTGTATCTGTAGTACGTCCTGACGGATGATCCTATTCCTCTCCGAACGAGAGAGGGTAATGTGGGGGGAAGAGAGGTCATACTGAAAAGGGGGGAGATCCATAATGCTCATGCCATGGTTTGCTAACCATCGGTAAGTCTGTGCATACCATACTCTCTCATGCCCTGTCTCTGCCAAATGTCTAGAGCTCTCAAATGCAAGCCTGGTGAGTCGGCTAGTGGGGAGCTCTCTGACTCTCAGAATAAAGGTCACCAACTGGAAGAGGGCCTCCACTAGCATCGGTGGTGTGCCAAGCTCAGCTCGTATAATGTCATGTGGAACGGAGGGCTTGTTGCGCAGCAAGCGTGATATCATGGTGATATGGGGCCTCTCAATCTGCGTCCACATCGCCTCTGTGATCCCTGGTGCCCATACTGCTGCTGCGTACATCAATGCGGGTGTCACTAGAGTGTCAAAGAGCCACCCCTTAGTCCGGGGCTCCTGAAAATGTGTCTGAAAGCAGCGTCTCTCCAATTCTGCAAGTGCCGCATAACCTCGCGTCAATCTCTCTCTCGCAGCCTGTGCCATGGAGAATACCCCTGTGCTGCCCGAGAAGGTGATACCTAGGTAGACGTAGGAGTCCACTACCTCAATCTGTCCTCCAGCCTCTGTGAAAGAGGCGCGATGGCGTACTGTCCTGGAGGTATGGAAGATCATGACCTTGGTCTTGCGAAGGTTCACTGTGAGTCCTCTCTCCATGCAAAAGGTATCGAGTGCCTGTAAATGTGACTGCAACCCCTCTTGTGACTCTGAGAGCATGACAATGTCATCAGCATATAATAGGATATGTACTGGTGTACCTCCGAGGTCTCCTCTTCGCCCTCCTGCTCGCTGTATATACTCCGTGATCTCGTCGATGTAGAGACCGAAGAAAGTGGGTGAGAGAGGGCAACCTTGTTTCACACCAATGGTGCTAACAAGGCTGTCTGATAGACTGCCGGGGCAGCGTACCCTGCCTGTGACTCGTGCATACAAAGCGTGGATGGCCCATAGCATGTCTGATGGAAGCTGTAACTCCTGGAGCCTCCGTAGTAGTCTCTCTCGAGGGACCACGTCGAAGGCTTTGCGGAAATCCACAAAGCAACAGTATAGTCTCTGCTTCCTCGCCTTCGCGCTCTCAATCAAGCAACGAAGCACGAAGATGTGGTCGATGGTGGAGAAAGTGCAGCGGAAGCCTGCCTGGCCGGGTGCTCTGATCCCCGCTGCCTCAGTGTGTGTACTGAGCTCTGCCTCTAGTACTGCCCCATAGATCTTGGCCAGGATATGGCCTATCATAATAGTCCTGTAGTTCCCTGGGTCCATCATATCGCCGGACTTATGGATAGGCGTAATGGTATGCATAGTCTATGAGTCCGGTAATCCCTCAACCAAAGCACGGTTGAAGAGATGGGCGATCAAGTGGGAAACTACATCTTCTGCGTATATAAAGTGCTCTCCTTGTAGCCCCGTGTGGTCTGCTGAACGGCCATGCTGTAGCCTATGGATGGCCTGTCGTACCATGCCTGCTGTGAAGAGGGTGGATATCACCGGACGCGGTGTGGAAGGAATCGGTAATGGTGGCTGTCCTGGGACGTGATATAACCTCTGGGCGTAGGTGTGCCAAGTCGAAGGATCTGCTATGGGTGTAGGTGGACGTGGCTCACGTAGTGCCCTCCACGCGGTGGCACAATCCCTACTCATGAGAAGGTCGATCAACTCTGCCTCCTGTCGCTCCTCGAAAGCTCGCCGCTTCCGGCGTGTGAGGGCTCGCATCTGTCGTCGTGCCTCCCTCTCTGTGATGGATCCCAAGATACTCTGTGCTCTGAGATGTCGGTATAGTCGCCTACACTCCTCATCGTACCATCTATTCTGGGGTGTATGCCCCAGTCGTGTCTGATGTGCCGTGCTGTGGGTGGTGTATGGGAAGCTGAGAGTAGCGGATGTATGGAGGATCGAGGAGAAGTGGGCGGTGAGGGTGTCCAAGGAGGCAGAGGGATCAAGGGAGTAGATGTGCTCTCGAACATGGGAGCTATAGATATGTGCTAGCTCATGTCTAAAGTGAATGGTGGTACGGGCTCGTGGCTGTATGGTGACGGGGTGGGGTATGCATGGTGAGCCGCGAATGGATAGGGCAAGATATGCGTGATCAGCTCCAATCGGTAAGGGTGGGATAGTGAATGAGGTGATCAGATGTGTCGCCTCCGGAGGTCCGATAACATAGTCTACCACACTGCCCCCCCTGTGGTGTCGTGGGTGGAATGCAGGTGAGACCACGCGAGGTGGGCCAACTCCGGGGGAGAGAGAGAGAGAGAGAGAGAGAGAGAGAGAGAGAGAGAGAGAGAGAGAGAGAGAGAGAGAGAGAGAGAGAGAGAGAGAGAGAGAGAGAGAGAGAGAGAGAGAGAGAGAGAGAGAGAGAGAGAGAGAGAGAGAGAGAGAGAGAGAGAGAGAGAGAGAGAGAGAGAGAGAGGGGATATATTTACGCTTCAGAAGGCCAAAATGACCTATGAGACCAAAAGTTACAAAACTGGTGAATCTGATACAAAATCTGAGTACCAAAGGAAGTGGTATTGAAAATGAAAGATGTAAAATAGTTGGGAAAAGGCTAACACCAAGACTAATACAACAAAGGGCTGATACATAGGAGGGATGTGCTGATATACAAGGCTGGAGATCTATCCTCATATGCACTGTGGGCGTCTGAAAAGTACAGCTCGAATCCTCCGCTGTAGTCTTCGTCGATACTGTGAAGCACCTCTCACTCTCGGTCGTCTAGATCTCCCTAGCTCCACTGCTCGGTCTATGAGAGTGCCAGTAGTGGCTGTATGAGTGTGGACATAGCTCTGTACTAGATGCTCTACTGACTGCTCCTCTAGTTTCCCAGTGTGTTGTGTAAAGAAATCCGTAATCTGTCTCTGGGACTGTCTCCCTTCAGCTCTCCTCAGTAGAGTGTCTCTATGTCTGTGTACCTCTAGTAGATATAGTCCAAGACATCTCTGATCCTCAAAACTCCTGACTCTAGATAGAGGCCCAAAACCCTCTCTAAATAGACAATGAAAACGGCCCCGTATCTCATAGTATACCGTGCAATGACATATGTAATGTAGATCTGTCTCTGGCTCTAGGTGACATAGACGGCATATCCTGCTATCTGCTGGTACCCCTCTGAATCTGCCAGTCTCAATCTCAAGCTGATGTGAGGATGTGCGCAACTGGCCAATGGCACAACGCAAGGCATGGGAAAGGTGTGTATCCATATAGCTAGGACGAGTCACAAACCCATCCGTTGTGAGGTGTAGAAGATTCTCTCTATAGAAAGCCATCTTTGTACCCAACTCGTGTGTAGGATCAATCCATGTCCTCCTGGTGTCCAGCTGGATCAGATCCTGACGAATGAGTCTAGTAATCTCCACCCGTGTCAGGTACATCGGGGGTGTCTGTAAAGAGTACTGGAAAGGAGGAAGCCTGTCCATGGTAAAACCATGTGTCTGAAACCATGATGTCATCTGTGCAAACGAGCATGATGTATCCCCCTGCACAGCTAGCTGGATGACTCGAGGGCCAGCCTCGTATATCTATCTCTGGTAGTGTCCCACGTCCACATCGCCTCTGTGATCCTTGGTGCCCATACTGCTGCAGCGTACATCCATGCGGGTGTCACCAGAGTGTCAAAGAGCCACCCCTTAGTTCGGGGCTCCTGAAAATGTGCCTGAAAGCATAGAGAGAGAGAGAGAGAGAGAGAGAGAGAGAGAGAGAGAGAGAGAGAGAGAGAGAGAGAGAGAGAGAGAGAGAGAGAGAGAGAGAGAGAGAGAGAGAGAGAGAGAGAGAGAGAGAGAGAGAGAGAGAGAGAGAGAGAGAGAGAGAGAGAGAGAGAGAGAGAGAGAGAGAGAGAGAGAGAGAGAAAGAAAGAAAGAAGGTATATTAACGTCTTCCAAAGGCCAAACTTGGCCTATGAGACAAAATCATATACAACTATGGTAATCTTTGTGTAGCAATGGAAAGGAAAAAAATACTCGCTACACAAAACTGTGTAGGCGGAAAACAGCAAAGGATGGTGGTACCTGTAATGAGGAGGTAGTGGGAATAAAATAATGGTGCCCGGGGGGAGAGTGGCTCTGGCTCAACAGATAATGACCACCTGATACAAAGGGGAGCCATGAGGGAGTGAATATGTATACCCTAAGTGCTGATGATGGGTGGAGGTGGGTGGAGTATATGGTATATCGGCGGCGGTAGGAGTGCCTCCTGGAGGAAGCCTGTCCAAGTGGTGGTAGTGCACCTATGCTCCATCATGTAGTCGTGGGCTATCCTCATGCGTGAGATATCCTCCTGGTGTAGTCGTGGTCGTCGGTACCCAACCAGATGTGGTCGGCGTCGCACTCTCTGTGCCGCTGCCTGCTGGAGTGTGAGCCCTATGCCTCTGGGAGGCGGGTCTGTCTAATGTGGACCAACGCGCTCCAAATACTGAGTAATAGTCTGCTGGGTACTCACCCGTGTCTGGTGTGTAGGCTGTAGCATGTGATCTCGTCTCTCATATGGAGCCATGAGGAAACGCCCCATCCTCCGCTGGTCTGCAGTGGTCATGCACAACTGGAGTGACTCCTCTATCTGGAACTGTGCTCGTAGGTCCGAGTATGCCGGGCATCTGATAACGAGGTGCTCCTCACTCTCTATCTCTGTATGGCATACTGGGCACCACCTCTCCTCTCGAGGGACTCCTCTAGCCCGACCCCTCTCGATCTCGAGCTGATGTGATGAAACTCGAAGCTGCCCAATGATGACTTGAAGGTGGTGTGGTGAGAGAGAGAGAGAGAGAGAGAGAGAGAGAGAGAGAGAGAGAGAGAGAGAGAGAGAGAGAGAGAGAGAGAGAGAGAGAGAGAGAGAGAGAGAGAGAGAGAGAGAGAGAGAGAGAGAGAGAGAGAGAGAGAGAGAAGAAGAAAGAAAGTGTTTTTACGTCTATTAGGAGGCTGAACTCGGCCTATGAGACAAATCGATATACATGGGTGTGTCTTCTGTCTATCAAAGAAGATAAAAGTGCTGAAAAAGAAACTGGTAAAGCTGATACATATCTCCGTGAAATGCGTGTGGAGATACCTATGAAAGTGGGGGGGTGTATGGAGTGCGATATCTATGACAATCTATATGCACACAGAGAGAGAGAGAGAGAGAGAGAGAGAGAGAGAGAGAGAGAGAGAGAGAGAGAGAGAGAGAGAGAGAGAGAGAGAGAGAGAGAGAGAGAGAGAGAGAGAGAGAGAGAGAGAGAGAGAGAGAGAGAGAGAGAGAGAGAGAGAGAGAGAGAGAGAGAGAGAGAGAGAGAGAGAGAGAGAGAGAGAGAGAGAGAGAGAGAGAGAGAGAGAGAGAGAGAGAGAGAGAGAAAGAGAAAGAGAAAGAAAGAGAGAAGAGAGAAGAGAGAAGAGAGAAGAGAAGAGAGAAGAGAAGAGAAGAGAAGAGAAGAGAAGAGAAGAGAAGAGAAGAGAAGAGAGAAGAGAAGAGAAGAGAAGAGAAGAGAGAGAGAGAAGAGAGAGAGAGAAGAGAGAGAGAGAAGAGAAGAGAGGAGAGAGAGAGAGAGAGAGAGAGAGAGAGAGAGAGAGAGAGAGAGAGAGAGAGAGAGAGAGAGAGAGAGAGAGAGAGAGAGAGAGAGAGAGAGAGAGAGAGAGAGAGAGAGAGAGAGAGAGAGAGAGAGAGAGAGAGAGAGAGAGAGAGAGAGAGAGAGAGAGAGAGAGAGAGTCATATTAACGTCTTCTGGAGGCCAAACTTGGCCTATGAGACAAAAACCATGTACAAGTGTAGTAACCCTGTGTAGAAGATAAAGTGAAATAAAAAAGTATATGGCTACACAAAGCTATATAGGGCTGGAAAAGGCTAGGGAGACGTGGCTCTGACTCTGCAGATAGTGGCCACCTAATACATGGGGGATCCCAAAATGTGAGTAAAACGCCCTAGCTACTGGTGATGGGTGGAGGTGGGTGTAGTATGTCGTACATCGGTGGTGGTCTGAGTGCCTCCTGAAGGAAGACAACCCCGGGGGTGGTGGTACGCCTATGTTCCATCATGTGGTCGTAGGCAATCCTGATGCGTGAGATATCCTCCTGATATAGTCGTGGTCGACGATATCCGCCCATGCGTGGTCGGCGCCCTGCTCTTTGTGCTGCTGCCTGGTGGAGCGTGAGCCCTATAGATGGACCTCTCTGATGTAGCTCAACTCGCTGAAAGAACTGGGTAATGGTCTGCTGGGTACTCACCCGTGGCTGATGTATGGGCTGTAGTGGCCGCTCTCGCCTCTCGTATGCTGCTGTGAGAAAGCGTCCCAAGCGTCTCTGGTCTCCCATAGTCATGCACAGCTGGAATGACTCCTCGATCTGGAACTGTGCTCGTAGGTCTAAGTATGCTGGACATCTGATAACAAAATGCTCCTCACTCTCTACCTCTGTCTGGCATACTGGGCACCACCTCTCCTCACGGGGGACTCCCCTGGACCGACCCCTCTCAATCTCGAGCTGATGTGATGAAACCCGGAGCTGCCCAATGACGACTCGTAGGTGGTGGGGAAGGTAGATCTGCATGTATCTCGGAATCTCGATGAAGCCCGTGCCCGATATATGTAGAAAATGCTCGCGGTAGTAGAGCATTTTCGGTGGCAATGTACCCCTAGGGCTCACCCATGTGTGAGAGAGAGAGAGAGAGAGAGAGAGAGAGAGAGAGAGAGAGAGAGAGAGAGAGAGAGAGAGAGAGAGAGAGAGAGAGAGAGAGAGAGAGAGAGAGAGAGAGAGAGAGAGAGAGAGAGAGAGAGAGAGAGAGAGAGAGAGAGAGAGAGAGAGAGAGAGAGAGAGAGAGAGAGAGAGAGAGAGAGAGAGAGAGAGAGAGAGAGAGAGAGAGAGAGAGAGAGAGAGAGAGAGAGAGAGAGAGAGAGAGAGAGAGACGAGAGAGAGAGAGAGAGAGAGAGAGAGAGAGAGAGAGAGAGAGAGAGAGAGAGAGAGAGAAGTGCTGCAAAAAGTGGTAAAGCTGATATAGATTTGCGTAGTATGCATGTAGAGATAACCATGAAAGTGGGCGAGGGGTGTATGGAGTTATAAATTTATAATCTATATGCAAAAGGATAGTACAAGCATGAGAATGCATCTGAACGACTAACTAGCTCCATCCTGTACTAGTGGGCCGGTGTAAGATGTGGTACATGGGTGGAGGTGGAGTCATGGCAGCCCTGATGGCTGCAGCGGGATCAACCATCGTCTCGGATCGTCTCTCCTCCATGGCGCGATGGTCACGAGCCTGGATCCCTCCAATCTAGTGGCGGTGAAGTCTTGGGGCCTGATATCCTATAGAACGAGGTCGTCTCGTAGCTCAAGAGGTCTCAGCCTACTGAAGGGTCACCCCCTCCATGTGTGAGCTGAGGAGGGGAGGGTTGCTGCACGTCGTGGAATGAAGAAGTCACTGAGCTTGCTCTCTCTCCCTCGTGTCTGGGCTGCTGGAGTAGGGAATCTATGTGACTGTTTCTCTAGGAAGAGTTGCTCGAGGTGTCGTTGATCTCTAGAGTCCATGATCTCTTATAGGGTGGGCTGCCCTGTATATAGAGTCTCGCATCTGTCTATGATGTCATCATATGCGCTACATCTCCATACAAAGTGCTCCTCATCCTGCATCTCTAGTCTGCATATCCTGCATATCCTCTCCTCTCAGGGAATGTAAGCAGCTCTGCGTGTCTCAATCTCTAGTCGTTGTGATGAAACCCTCAACTGGCCAATCGTTACCGTGGAGCTATGAGGCATGTAAGTATCCATGTAGCGTGGTCGTTGGATGAGACCATCTGCTAGTATGTCTAAGAGATCATACGTACTTGTGGCCTCTCGATCGTACTCCACTCGGTGACTCTGAGGCCTGGGGCGCAAACTGTTGCAGCATACATCATAGCTGGTCTGACTAGTGTGTCAAATAGCCACCCCTTCGTGCGGGGCTCCGGGAAGTGTGCCTGGTGACATTTCCGCTCTAACATGGCTAAGGCTGCATATCCTCGTGTGAGCCTATCGGTGGCTTCCTATCTCATGCTGAAGGGGCAAGACAAGCTCGTGAATGTGACTCGGAGGTAGACATAGGAAGTTACCACCTCAATGCCCGCTCTCAGCTCCGAATCCTTTTCCATTCCTCACCATAGGGGAGGTGTGGAAGATCATGACCTTGGTCTTGCCAAGGTTTACTGTCAAGCCCCTTTGTGTACAAACTCATCGAGAGCATCCAGGTGGTGCTGTAATCCGTGGGGTGACTCTGAAATCAATACAATGCCATTGGCATATAATAAAATGTGGACGTGTACCTGCGAGGTCTGCACTCTCCGGCTTGAAGAATGTAATCCTCAATCTTGTCGATGTAGAGCCTGAATAGAGTGGGCAGCCCAAAAGCCCTTCGGAAACCTGCTTGACCACATCCTCGTAGCCCCTCGATCTCTCCATATGTACTGAGCTCGCTCTCTCGAGAACTGTCCCGTAAAGCCTGGCCATGGTGTGACCAATCATGATAGTGCTGTAGTTCCCTTGATCCAAGGTATCAACAGATTTGTGGATGGGTACAATGGTGTTTCTCGTCCACTCCTCTAGGAAGCCCTCCCCTATAGCGCGATTGAAGACGTGCAATCAATGGAGCTATAGTGGAGGCAGTATATATGAGGTGCTCAATCTGCAGTCCTGTGTGGACAATCCAACACCCATGCTGTAGCCGCTCAATGGCCCTCCGGATCATCTTTGCTGTGAAGAAAGAGGAACGAGTAGGACGTGGTCCAGGTGGCTGGAGAATGGGAGGTTGTCTGGGTATCTCATATAGTCTCTCAGCATACTCGTGCTAAATTTGTGGATCTCTAATTGGTGTGGTCGATCGTGGCTCTCGTAGAGTGAGCCATGCAACAATGTAATCCCTGCTCATACTCCTGTGCCTCCTCAAAGCCCCGTATCTTTCGGCGTCCGAAGGTCTTCATATGTCTTCTAGCCTCCATCTTTGTGATCTCTCCCAATGCTCTCTAAGCTCGTTGTCGATGATAGAGACTCATCATCATATGACGGATTCTTTAGCATGGTCCCAGGGGGAGGTGTGTGACCAAAATGTGTGGTGTGTGGGAATGAATCGATGAGACTCCTGCACTCATCATCATATGACGGATTCTTTAGCATGGTCCCAAGGGGAGGTGTATGACCAAAATGTGTGGTGTGTGGGAATGAACCGATGGCGGATGTTTGAAGGATGGATGCTATATGTGAGGTAAGTATAGGTAGTGGGGTGTCACGATAAAGCGAAAGAGGTTTTTCCTCAATTCAGGCTGAGTATATGTGAGCATGCTCGTGTGTGAAGTGGATGGTAGTGTGTGGGGGACATGTAATGGGTGTGTGTGTGGATGTCCCCCTTGAGGAATAGTCTAAGATATGAGTGATGCTCCAATGGGTATAGGTGGGATGGTGAAGGAACTGAGTATGTGGGTGGCCTCACTGGGTCCCATGATATAATCTACGACACTCCCTTCTCCATTTGTAGCTGAGTGTGGCATGCATGTCAAATCTCCCCGACGTAGGCCACTTTCTCATCCTGTTATAAATAACTAGGGGATGCCTGAACCCGAGTCTGAGTAGATGGGTACCGTAGAGAATGTGTGTAGAATCAACTGAAACTCATGCCATAGATTCCTCTTGTAGAGTGGGTAATATCATAGGATCACCTGGGTCCAAAGCTTCGCACTGATCGCTTCCTGTCATGGTGTTGAAGTCTCCCATGAGGAAGACTTCCCCTAGAATAGAGTACTCAGTGATCCCCTCTGATAGACAAGTATAAGGTGAGCCCTCCTCCTGATCCATGATGGAGAATCGGGATTCAGAGGGTGCAAAATAGCATAATGCAATGTAGATGGTCCTCTCCTGTGAGAGTAGTAATCGGATCCAAAGGTATCTGGCATGTGAGTCCCGTGCGACGAATTTGAGAAATTGGTCCCATTTGGAAATTAGTCCTTAGGCCGATTCGTGAATCTAGTCCCCTCTGCTGCATTAGACCAATTTGTGAAATTGTTCCCCCCCCCCCCCCAAAAAAATAAAAAAAAAAACAAAAAAAAAAAAAACAAAAAAAAGAGGAAAAAAAAAACTTTTGCCTTCCACGAATTCCTTATCGGCGAATTTTAGTCCGTAGACCAATTCGTAGAATTGGTCCTTGTGAAATTAGTCCCCTCAGCTGCATTAGACCAATTTGTGAAATTGGTCCCTCTCACTATAGTGAAATTAGTCCTTAGGCCAATGTGTGAAATCGGTCTTCTCTATTAGTCCTTAGACCAATTTGTGAAATTGGTCTTCTCTCTCTTGTCCTGGACGATATGATGAAATTGGACTCTTATACTTGCCTTAGACGAATTCTGTGGGACGAATCTGAAAAAGACTACTTTGTGAAATTAGTCTCCTGCTGTGAAATTGGTAATTGGTCTCCTGCTGCTGCTGCCTGCAATTTGGCTCTATTACACTATATAGCTCTATCAAAAATTTGTAGGGCCCTAATTTTAGCTATACGATGATGAACCTTATTGAACTGAACACATCAATATGAAGTATGCTGTATGTGCATTAAATTTTTTTCGGAGCGCTGTTTTTGGGTCTGTATCAACCTGTGTCTGGTGACAATCATCTTCTATTTGCACCGTGCTTTAACTGGACGGATTAATATTTTCTTGGGCATACCTTTTCACATTTCTTCTGGTTTTTTTCAGGCCAAAACAATTTCATCTTTTGATTGTTTTAGGCTCATTGTAAACTCTGAACTCCAACTTTATGGCTTCAGGTTATCGCATTGCAGCATAAAATTTGAAAGAATGAGGGAAAACATACTGTTGTGCTCTTTTATACTCACTCTTGTTTTAACTGTATGAAACATTTTAATGATGAACTGTATGTAAAATTATGAGGTTATGCTTTAAAGATAGTGAGTGTTCTTCCTTTATTTATTTTCCGTTGATGAGCACCAACAGATTGTCAATGCAAAAAGGAGGGAAGGCGCTATGCTTGTGAAACTTTCAACTAAAGAGCAGCAGATTGTGCAACTCAAGGTAATATCGACTTCTTTTCTTTTCCGTAGTTTGTTGTGTTGTGGTGGTCGTTTGCCCTTTCTTCTCTTTTCAATGGATTGCGTTCAAGCAATAACTGATCTTAAGTGAAGACAAACTCTGGTACGATACATTATATGATATACATTGGTGCCACATTTAACTAAAGTTCCTGTGTATGTAATTGTTATAGTTATTCGATAACAATAAGGAAAGAAGTTTATTGAAACAGATACTTGTATCACATACCAATACTTTATCCACCTTAAAAGACTACTGACTAATCATGCTAATTTACAGTATGTGATGCACAAAAATACAAGATGCTGATGTCAGGGGACTTCCCAAAGTGAAGTTTCGGAGTTGGATATTTTGATGGGTGTTGCTTGACATTTCTCTAGAAGCATATCACTTTTATCATCTGGAGGTGTTGATTCTAGTTTCTAGGAGGGCCTCTGTGCAGTATGGGGCTTGTTCAATTATACAAACATCGAATTCACAAGCCATAATCACCTCATGTGCTTGAATCTTTAAGTAAATTATAGTGCTTCGCAACCAGAGATGTGTACAAAAGTAATTCAGAATCCAATTCTTTGTGCTTGAACTTGCAGACAATGATCCATGATTTGAAGCTGATGATGAAGCCAGATGCAGCACAGGTCAACTTTTCTCCCTCAACTCATTTGAAGTAATCAGATCATGTTTACTGGGGCTTACACATGAAGAGAAAGTATTGTTTCAATGTTTAAGCTGTATGCTTCAGTTCAAACGTTCTTCACAACCCTTTTTGATGGTACAGAGGAGGATTGCGCTCTCATTTGATTTATATAATCTCTTAAATCCTTTGCTTCTAGAAAACTGGGAATATGGTGGAGAAACAGGCTCTCATTTGATGTATTTAAATCTCTCAATTCTTTTTCTTTCTTGTGAATATTTAAGAAAACTAGAAGAAACCTAGAGGAATAAGCTGTCTGTTAGCATAACAAATACCATTGCCCAGCAACTGTGAGATACATGGCTCTCTTTGTCGCCTTCTTGGAGAGGAATTTGGACCACTATCTAGAGTTTTGAGATCTAAGGGCCAAAAATGTCTCCATCTATTCTTAATAGAGCTACAGAGAAATAGAGAGGAAGCCTCATGAGAAATTTCGAGAGACAGATGCATATGCAGGATTTGGATTCCTTAAGCTCAGCCCTCGTCAGGTGGACAATCAATGGAGCAGGTTTCCCATCCTGCAGGCATACTACTTGATCGTGTGATGAGCTATGACAATCAGAGGGACTAGATGGAGGCATTTCCCAAGATTGGGATCAACCAATCATGATCCCGGTTCATCATGCAAGGTGTGGAGTCATAATACTTACCAAGGAAGCTGTCATGGAGATCTGTCAATGACTGGTGCAGGGCATCTTGTCATATGAATGGTTCTCCATACCATGGTCCACTCTAACTGCATACTTGTTCTTCTTTGCACCATAATATGTAATGATGTTTGGGATCTGATATCAGAAAATTACCCAGTTTCTATTTAGTTTTATAGACACTTTTCTGTTGTTTCAAAAGGATCATAACTTTCATCACCTCAACTTCTTTGAACTTGTACAATCAGCTCTCTTGGAGTCGGAGAATCTCTATCAAAGAAGGAATCCTACTAAGAAGGCTCATTTAAAGAGAATTAGCCAACACATCCATGAAAGTTGGCGAGTCCATTTAAAGGAAGGGAAGGAAGTCAGAAAGATCATGCACATCATGTAAATTATGCAGAAGTATTTGAGATTCGTAACATTCTTGCTCTTACTTCACTTGAGAATGAACATGCTAGTGTCAAAGATGTATTACATAGTCCGATTTGGAAGAAAGCAATGCAAGAAGAAATTGATTCTATTCATAATTATCAAACATAGAAGTTTCATGAGTTATCAAAGGGTAAGAAGGCTATTGGTGTTAAGTGGATCTAGTTGTCAAAGGTTATGCACAAAAGAAAGGTATGGACTATGATGAAACATTCGCTCCTACTTCTTTAATCATCATAGTTAAGATTGTACTTTTTAATATTGCATTCTTTGGTTGGAAAGCATATGAATTAGATGTTTAAAACTGTTTTTTTAAATGATGATATAAGGTTTTGAAGAACAATGTAAAGAACATTTAGTGTGCAAATCTACAAAAGCTCTCTATGGTCTCAAGCAAGGAGAAATGGCTTGATATGAAAAGATTCATTTTTATTTTATATCTATTGGTTTTAAAAATTTAAAAGGTGCTCTACAGTGTATGTTAAGTCAGAGACAAACGTTTTGATCATAATGATCATTTATGCTGATGATATAATTATGCCCAGTCCTAAGGACTGATATATTTTGCTTTTTTAAGTCGGAACTTAAGAAGGTTTTTGATGTGAATGTTTTTGGTATTTTACATGATTATCTTGGCATTGAATTCATATTGAGGAATGATTGTATCCATATGACACAACAGAAGAACATTGAGAAACTTTTAGAGAGATTTGGTATCTCAGATTCTAAACCTATGCAGATATCTATGGATATTAATGTGTCATTAAAAGTAGATGTAGATTGAGAACTTTTTGATGGTGCACTTTATAGTCCAGTAGTTAGATGCTTAATATATATATGTAATACACATCTTGACATTCAGTTTGTAGTTTTTTAAATATCAAGGTTCATGCATAAACCTCTAAAAATTCATTGGAAAATTGTTAAACAATTTTTTTGATTTTTGAAAGGAACTTTGAATTATGCGATGGTTATTTCAAAGTCAACACATTTTATACTTCAAGGATTTGAAGATTTTGATTAGGCAAGTGACATAGATAATAGATACAAGAAGAAGTACAAGTGGCTACTATTTTTATGTTGGTGAATGCTTTATATCTTGATATTCTCAAAAACAATTGATAGTGGCTATATCTTCAAGTAAAGCAGTGTATAGGGCTTCTTTTAAAGCTACACTTAGCCTATTTGGTTGCAAAAAATTTGAAGTTATCTTAATGTTTATGTTCATCTTTCTTGCAGATATACTCACATAGTGAAAGTGCTATTGCTATTTCAAAGAATTTCACTCATAATGCAAGGGCTAAGCATATTGAAGTACATTGTCATTATGTTGGCAAGTAGGTATCTAAAAATCACATCGAGCATATTTATGTTCTTGCAAGTGAGAATATGACATATATTTTTACTAATGCATTATCCAAAGATAAACATTAGAAGTTGTAAAGATTATTGAACCTTATACCTATATGATACTAACGAGGGGATTGTTGGAAAACAATGCCATATTAAGTGGTAACCTTGTAATCCAGCAGAGGACAGCCTACGAGCACCTTAAAGAAGAGGGGGAGATCTTCAACGTAGAGACGCTCATAAGAAATAAAGAAGGAAATCAAAACGGAGGTAGAATCCACCCAAGAGTCCTAGGTAGAAGTAGTCCACAAAATGATTAAGAAGGAAGTCAATAAAGACGTGAAGAAGGAAGAGCTCACACGAGTTCAAGATACACTCGAGGAGGAGAGACTTTGACACATACGAAGGCGCCACATTCGGATTACAGGCCTCCCAGAGGGAACAACGCCTGAGGAAGACACCATCGATATCTATCATCGACTTGGATCCGAGACCATGCCCTTCACAGGTGCATGGAGGGTTGGGAGGAATACATCCCTTTCGTGAGCACTCATCCTTCAGATGAGCTCCAAGGAGACACGGACCGCCTTTTTTAGACGTCAATCAGTACTACGTGGACTATCCGACGGCACCTTTTACATGGACGAGGACCTCACGAGGATGCAGATAGCACACCGACGTGCTTGCATGCCATAACTACTCCAGGTGCAGAGAGGGGAGGAAGGCCTTTTACCATGATGGTAAGGTCTTCATAGACGGGAGCCCTATCAAATAGGGCCTCTATGAGACATCACCACACCAGGAGACACCACTCAGAGGACTGGTATGGAACTGCAACGGAGAACCTTGGACATGACCACATAGACTTGAAGAGATCCTGGAGACATGCGACTTTGCTTGCATCACAGAGATGCACGAGAGCCGAGAGAGAGGGCTCCCTCATATAGCACGTTTTGAGTAGGCATCCACATTTAGGACCACGATGCGACAGAGTATAGCATGAGGATTGGATGGTGTCGCCATCATATTTAGACATGAGCTACAGGGTCGGATCCATATCTCCATCGGAGACGAGGAGGCAAGATACATGTGGGTACGCTTGGAGATAGCAGTAGAGAGGTGGATCTACCTAGCCATTTGCTACTTCCCACCACGAGGATCTCGATACTCTGGACATGACCCAGAGGAACCGCCCAGAGACAGTGACTTACCCTACACTGCACTCTCAGAGGAGAGACTACATTATAGCACTCCCGGTGAGGTCCTCCTTATGGGGGACTTCAATGGATGCACGCAGTCACGCCAGTGTGAGTCATATGATATGGAGCAGTCACTGATCATGAGGAGGATAGGACCAGAGGAGATAGGGACCAGTCGAATATCAGCAGACATGGCTAGGACACCACACGCTATGGCAGACACCTACTTGAGCTCCGCAGATGACAAACACCATCTCGTTATTTACGACGGGATGCACAGATGGCTGGATCAGGTGGATTCACATGCTTTCCACATGGAGGCGGGGAGAGCATAGTCAACTACATCTTAGGTACCCTCTCTGGAGCATCGCTGATCACTTCACTTGGTATTGGTAGACGTCCACTCCGAGTGGATCACACTTTTATCACGCTCACACTCTCATCTCCCCTTCCACTAGACTGTCTCCCATCTACTATGCCACATACCATGATACACTTCATGCGTGAGCTCTCACATGTCTACATACACCGTTTACACATGCGCCTACTCTAATTAGATCCACTCTCACCTTTGTACACATTCACCTCAGAGATCACCACCATCCTACATGATTCAGCTCTACACAGTTCCCCCACCACACACACGCACTCTCCCTACGTAAAGGGTCCATGCCCCTCACACGTCGAAAGAGGCGGGAATGGGAGGAGAGACAGTATTGGGACATTTATCACTTGCTTATGAGCGGAGACCGTGTAGTGGCATGGTGACACTTCAGAGAGAGAAGACAACAGACTCCCATTCGAGAGCCGAACACATGGTACAGATATGCGTAGAGTCTATACCAGATTCGAGACCAGCCACCCATCCCAAGGCCACAACGCTCACTCCCTACCACCTCTGACTTCTTGATACCCGGGATGATGACTCGTGCGATCACTCACCTACAACATGGCAAACCCCGTGACCACTTCGGCCTACAGGAAGAGCATCTGATCTATGAGTGCATGATTTTAGCACCTCATCGCCCACCTCTTCAACCGAGCACTTGTTGAGGGTTTCCCTGACTCATGGATCGAGCACACCATAGTACCCATACATAAGTCAGGCGATGTTATGGATCCAGCTACATACCTAACGATCATGATTCGCCCCACACTGGCCAAGCTATATGGGGTAGTACTAGAGACATAAATGAGCACCCTCGCATAGGGGAAGGGTATCAGAGCTCCGAGACAAGCAAGATTGAGACTAGATTACTCTATCATAGATCACATCTTCACTTTGAGATGTCTGTCCAGGCTCGAGTGAGGAAACCGATATTATATTGCTACGTTGTGGACTTTCGCAAAGCCTTCGACACAATCCCGAGGGAGAGACTCTTCAGACCCCTACTTGACATCGAGGCTCGAGAGGAGATGATATGGGGGATCTACGCCCTATATAAGAGAGTATCAGGTAGATTGAAATGTCCGGGTGGCCTATCCGATTCACTTGCTAGCACCATTGGGATGAAGCAAGGGTGCCCTTTCTCGCCCACACTTTTTGGGCTATACATTGATGAGATAGTGGAGTTCATGCAGCATCAAGGAGGGGATGGCATTGAGGTACGAGGCACCATGGTCCATATTCTTTTATATGCTTATGACATTGTCTTGGTTTCAGAGGATCTACATCATCATTTACACGGTCTATACGACTTTTGAACACATAGATGACTATCAGTGAATCTTGGTAAAACGAAGGTTTTGATCTTTAATACATCAGCATAGGTGAGGAGGTAAAGTTCTTTCAGAGCAAAAGGCGGATCCATTGAGGTAGTCAGCTCGTATGTATATCTGGGCATGACGTTCACAGCAACCTTCGGGGCTTTCTCCATGTCATAGGTGGCTCAAGATCGCATCACAGGGGATATGCAGCATTAGCTTTGATGGAGAGATAGTGCCACCTGGCCTACTTTGAGGAGCCCTGCACAAAGTGTGGCTCTTCGACACTTCGGTCACCCTAACACTTATGTATGGAGCAGCCATATGGGGGCCAAGGTTATGAGCATCAGCATGGATAACGGTGGAGAGACCACCGGTTCTCATGATTGCTAGACTCATCCGCAACAAACCCTCGATACCCCACGATATTGTAAGGGCAGAGGCTAGAGCTTGCTGCACCATCGATGCTAGTAGAGGCACTCTTCCATACAGTATGCTTATTACACAGGGTCCAGGGCATGGATAGAGAGCGCATCACTCACATAGCTTTCCAAGCATCATGCGACATGGCGTTAGCAAGGGACACCTCATGGTATGCACAAACACGAGATTGGCTGGCCCACCATGGACTTGACGTAGACATACTCCCACTGGTACATTATGACTCCCATGCCCCCACCTACTCGCTCTCCCACCAGCAGAGGAATACGATTATCCCTCAGGAGATATGGCATACATACATATAGAGGACATGGGTCAGCCGGAGAGATCCATTGCCACGGAAAATGCTCTACTATCGTGATCATTTCCTAGAGATCTTAGATCAGGGTTTCATTGAGACCCCACGTTACATGGAGACATACATACCACATGACCTTCGCATTGTCATTAAGCAGCTTTGAGTTTCATCACATCAGCTTGAGATCGAGAGAGGTCAGGCCAGAGGAGTCCCTCGAGAGGAGAGGTGGTGCCCAGTTTGCCATACAGTGATAGAGAGTGAGGAGCACTTGATTACGAGATGCCCAGCATACTTATATATATGTGTGTATATGTATATATATATATATATATATATATATATATATATATATATATATATATATATATATATATATATATATATATATATATATATATATATATGTGTGTGTGTGTATATATATGTATATATATATGTGTGTGTATGTATGTATCTCTCTCTCTCTCTCTCTCTATATATATATATATATATATATATATATATATATATATATATATATATATATATATATATATATATATATATATATATATATATATATATATATATATATATATATATATATATATATACATATACATACGCACATAGTACAAAGGTGAGATTTAAATCGCAGATTTAAATCGGGATTTAAATCGTTTAAATGGTAGAGATTTAAAAAAATGAAACTAAAAATCGAGGTTTTTATTCATCATGAACGATTTTTATTTTATTATGTATTTGATCATTCATCATGATATCTAAAAGCCTCTCCAAATCTCATTAGCTATAGCAATTACCATGATTGAAGGGATTTCCAACAAAAGAATGCAGAATAGAACAAGATTTAGACAAAACTTTTTCCCCCCTTTTTTTTCAAGTAAAAAAAGAAAATACGATTTTTATGAATAAAAATCGTTCCTAGAGATTTAAGTCGCGATTGAGGTTTTTACGATTTTTAAAAAATAAAAATCGTATGATTTTTTTAACTATGCATACGCACTCTAACGAACCTAACCACCTTGCTCCATATTAAACCAAACTAAAAGACAGCTTTTATCATAAAAATAAAAATTAAAAAGCTGAAAAATCACGTTTTCTTGATTTGGATCATGAATCATAGAACTCAGCTTCGTGGGCTTTTTGTCTGATTTTTTGTGGCTGAGATGTGGGGTATATGAAGAGCAAGTGTTGGCCTGATTAGACATCAAGTTTCTAAGCTTATTCAAGCTTTAACTCGAGTGTTTTGAGCAAGGTATTATTTGGAGCAGATTTTAGGTGTTTTGCTGTAGATTTTTAATCTTCTAACTGCTGCCCTCTATCTCCTTCGCATACTTGTGTGTGCACAGCTGATCGTCGTAAGTTGCTGCTATTATCTTGTTTTCTTCATCACTTGCGGCTGTGCCAGGTCTATTACTTACCACTTCAACTTTTGAAGATCTTCTTGGTCCTTACATCAGAGGAGGTTAATTTCAGTTCTGACATTATTGCATTAAGCATTATATTTGAGCGGCCTTTACTGCTCGTTTGCGTCTCTTGACTCTAATGTTTATTCTCTTTGTCGTTCATCTAATTTGTTTGGTTCAAGGGGTGTATGTTTTAAAGTGCTAACTGTTTGAAAGATCTTTTGATTATTTATTGGGCTACACGAGTTCCAACATCTGGAAGCCTTGTCTGTGCAAATATTAAAATAATGTAATTGATCTGCATAGTAGTGACATTATTCCATTTAGCATTATGTTTGAGCAGCCTTTACTGCACTTTTGCATCTCTCTTGTCTCATGTCTATTCTCTTTGTCATTCATCTAATTTGTTTGGTTGAAGGGGTGTGTGTGTTAAAGTGCTAACTGTTGGAAAGATCTTGTGATTATTTATTGGGCCTACGTGAGTTTCATCAACTGGAAGCCTTGTCTGTACAAATATTGAAGTAATGTAATTGATCTGCATACTAATTTACAACTCATTCTACTTGGGTGCCTATGATCAGTTTATGGTACAATTCGGACTTTAGGTATGTGCTAGTATTTGATTAGTGTTAGAGAATGTACAAGGGTAACATAAGAAATATCAGAAAACGGCACGTCCACAGGGGGTCAAAAGGTTGGTCAACAGTGGTCAAAACTGTAAAATATGTACAGTTTTTTTTTTTTTTATATATATATATTTTTTTTTAAATTTTTAATTGCAGATTATGAAAGAGCTTATTGAGAGCAATCCAAGCATATATGACACTTTGGTGTTTGGCAACAAATGTAGCCCTAATTTAAAGTGGCACATGCCAAAATCTTAGACAATTTGATTCAAAGGATGAAAACTTAACCACATTATTATGAAAAAGCTCAATGAAAAGCAAAAAAAGGGCTCCTGAATTTACGACCCAAATCTTGCTTCTTGGCTTTTTAAAGTTGTTTTGGCAGATTTTCGTGGATTTTTGTACTCGGACATAAACCTATAAAAGACCACAATCCGAGCTCATAATCATCACCTTGTACATAGCTTCTTGTGCACATACATTCGTGAGCACTTGGAGTAGCATTGTAAATACTTTTTCCAATATATATAGGGTTTGATTTTGGAGCTGTTTAGCTCTTTTGCCATATCTTGTGTCTTCTCTTGCTCTCTCTATTCTCTCTCTCTCTCTCTCTACCGATGTTAAAACTTACAAATAACAAATAACACAATGTGAGTGTAAAGGGTAACAAGATATCTCTTTTTCTACCAAAATATGACACTTTCAATCCTCCATGCAAACAAAAGTAGACCAATATTTGGAAGTTTGTTTCTTCTTCAAGTCTATCACTTCCTTGCACTTAGATTGTCCGTGTCCTACATAAATACAGGTTTTTAGATGAAGAAAAGGTCTAGAGCATGAATGTTTACCTCATGGAGGGAAGCATGAACAAGATGTGGCTATGAAAAATGGTTTGGACCATTGTTCATTGTTAAGGAGTTAATTTCCAAAACATAATATTTTCATTGTGTGTGTGTGTGTGTGTGTGTGTGCGCGTGTGTGTGTCTAGGTTGGGCGACCGGTCATGGGCCATGATGGGCTGAGGGTAAGTCTACTAAGGGCCAAGGCATATGCTTAGGGGGTAAGTAGGGGGGCTCAAGGTACTTGGTGACTATTGGGAGGCCTAGAGTAATTCAAATCGAACCCAAAAAAAAGTGGCAGTGTAGCGGCGAACCGGAAGAACCGAATGGTACTGAACCGGAAGAACCAGAAAATCTATGAATTCAACGAACCGAGTCTACCTTGGTGAGGACCTACTACAGATACACGTAAGGGAGACATGGAAAGCACCACGGGAGCCTCTTCCCACAAAGAGGTAACACTACCGAGAGCACTTCCGGACACTGACAGCGGATGGTTTCATTCAGAGACACGATATATGGATACATACATGGCACCAGCAGAGGGAGTGGCCATTGGATAGCTCAGAGTATCATCACACCAGCTTGTTGGGGATAAAGGCCCCAAGGACTCTCCTTTTGTATATTTTGACCCTTCCATGTGAAAGCTCTCTTCGAGAGCTTTCCAGACATATTTTTGTTGTATTTTTTGGACCCCAAATTGGGGAGTTATAGGCATTTACATTATTTTTATGACTTTTGGTCATTGGCCATGTGTGAACATGCCCAAATGACCTAAAAGTCACTTATCAATAAGACTTGGTCCCAAATCTCTCATAACTTGATTGGGACTTCTTCAACTTCAGCTTCTCCATCTTCTTCTCCAAAATTCTGCGCAGGTTTCTCTCTCTACTTTCTCTCTCCTCACGCAGCAGCCCACTCCCTTGGCGTTTGGAGCAACTGAGCACACCACGACGTAGCTCTCCGCGGCCTCTTTCAACTGGTATCAGAGCTTTGAGCTGTTCCATCGCGACAAAGTTGCTCAAACTGTTTTTCTACTTCAGCCTATGTTGAGCTTAAGGTGTTTTCTTGCATTTGGGAGAATTTCATCGCGAAAAACCTTCCTTTTTCGCGATAAAAGGGCTGTTTTTGGAGGATTACTTCAGCCCGGAGCAAAGCTGAAGCAAATTTTGTGCTTTTTAGAGAGTTTCATCGCGAAGAATCTCTTCTATTCTTCTTTTTGTATTCCCACATGTCTTTTTCAGCATCCACATTGCTGATTTTTTCATCTACAGGTCTTTTGTGGCAGAAATTCTCTCATTTTTCAAGTGGGAGGACATGCACAAAGATTGAGGAAGTGCATACTTGCTGGAAACTTATTACAGTAGGTCATTTCTCTGATTTTACAGGTCATATTGCTGCAAAAATTGGGGCTTTTGTGAAAACAAGCACCCATTGCCTTGGTTTTACATCTATGTATGCCTTTTGTGGTTGAAAAACAACAAATTTGTTGTTTTTGATGCAATTACAGCTTGCTGGAATTTTCTGAAATTTTCTGCAGAAAATTTCAGAAATTGTTTTTTGCAAGTTTTGAACAGTTTTTGGGCTTAATTTCTCAGCTATAGTCTCCTAAGGTAATTGCGCACAGGACAGCAGGTGAATTTTACCTTTTTGGTGAAATTTTGAAGCTCTTAGTGTGCAAACATGGCCTCTACCTCCTCTGATGTCAAAAGCTTGTTTGAGATCAAGAGATTTGAAGGTAATGGTTTCGATTTGTGGAAAGAGAGAATGTTGGGCATCCTCTTTCTTAAAGATTGTGAAGGGGCTCTTGAGGAAGTCAAGCCTGAAGATATGACAGATGCAGCATGGATGAACCTAAACAAGAAGGCCATCACTTACATCAAGATGGCTGTATCAGATGAAATCTTAGTGGATTTGAAAGGCCTTACAACTGCTTTTGAGGTATGGGAGAAGCTGAAAGCCACTTATGAAAATACCACGCCTGTAAATCAAGTGCATCTTATGCGTAAGCTAGTGTTTATGCAGCTTGATGAGTCAAAAAGTGCGGCTGAGCACTTATCTTTGTTTACAGGTACTCTTTCACAATTGCAGGCATAGTTTTTTTCCCACTCGTCTGATTGCCCAGATTTTCCAATCGGACGTCTGAAATTTTTTTCAGACTTGAGGCCTGGGGCGAAACTTTTTTGCATCAATGAGCACTTTTGGGACAGTTTTCATAGATCTAAACTTAGTTTAAAGTGTGTGTGCAGCAAGCATATTTGAAGGTTCATATAGCTTGCAAAAGGGCTGTTTTTTTAGGCTGATACAGCTTACACATGCTACCACATCATATTGCAAACCAGCAAGCTCCTTGGAATTGTTTTCTTCAAAACCCACAAGTAGTACATAGTTTCTAAATACATTACAAATTATGGAACTATGTACATTATTCAGTTTGTATTGTACAATGTATATAACATGTATAAATAATAGTATATTAAAATTCCTCTCTCTAATTTTTCCAACCTCTGATTTGTGGTCACGTATGGTCACGTATGGTATTTTCAACCATACTTTTTCCGTACTTCCGTACCCGTATGCGTTTGCCGTATGGTTGGCGTATGAAAAAACTATGATTGCAGGACTCTGGATTACCTCCATTTGATGATAAGCTTAAGGCCATCTTCTTGTTGATGACCTTACCTGATTCGTGGGAAACATTGGTTGTTTCACTTTCGAATAGCCCCAGTCTTACCTTTGATGGTGTAAGGGGTTCTATTTTGAATGAGGAAATCAGGAGGAAAGCTAGTGGAGAGGGCAGTGGTTCAGCCAATGTGGCTAGAGGAAGAACAGAAAAGAAAAGTGGAAATGTACAGAGGAACAGGAGCAAAAGCAAAGGCAAGGCTGAAGTGACTTGTTATCAATGTGGTAGGAAAGGTCACAAGAAGCCTGATTGCAGATTCTATAAAGCTGAACTAGAAAGAAAGAAGAACACAGGTGACAGGAAGAAAAAGGACACCAAGAATGAAGCACATGATACCTCAAAGGACAAAGACAAAGAGAAGGCCAATGTGGCCTCTAGTGTCATCATTGAGGAGCTATCAGATGCAGAAGATATACTTTGTGCTACTATGGAAGCAGAGCATGCTGAAGTTATTGATCCTTCTATTAATATTCATGCACAAGATATGCAGATCACAAAGAGGGATTTGATTGATGCCTTGCTTACTGTGAATGATGCTTTGTCACAAACCTGGATTGTAGATTCAGGTGCATCGTTTCATGTAACTCCTATTAAGGAGTGTTTCACTACCTTTCATGCAGGAAGCCATGGACATGTATATCTTGGAAATAACCATGCTTGTTCAATTGAAGGTATTGGCACAGTGCATCTCACAGTGGATGGTACCAATGAGCTGGTTTTGCATGATGTAAGGTATGTACCAAGCATCAAGAAAAGCTTATTGTCTGTTGGGCAAATGGATATGCATGGATATAGTACCCTCTTTGAGAAGGGGTCATGGAAGCTTATCAAAGGCTCTAGGCTGATTGTTAAAGGTACAAAGAAAGGGACTCTTTATTGCTTGCATGGTAAAGCCTTGCTGGGCAAGTTTATTGCTTTGGCTGAAATCCATTCACATATGGAATTATGGCATAAAAGGCTTGGTCACATGAGTCAAAAAGGCCTTGATAAACTATGTAATTTGGACAAGTTTGATGCTAAAGGCTCAAAACTTGATTTTTGTAATGAATGCCAATATGGTAAGCAAGTAAAGAATTCTTACTACTCTGGTGTCTCTCGTAAGTCTAATGTGCTTGATCTTGTTCATTCTGATGTTTGTAGCATGCCCACAAAATCTATGGGGGGTGCTCTTTACTTTGTTTCTTTTGTAGATGATTACTCTAGGAAGCTTTGGGTATATTTGTTAAAATCTAAAGATGAAGCCTTTGCTGCATTTGAGAAATTTCATGCATTTGTGACCACTCAAACAGGTAGAAAGCTGAAAAGCTTACGTACAGATAATGGGGGTGAGTTTACAAGTGCTGAATTCAATAGATTTTGTGAAAATCTTGGTATTAAGAGGGAGCTAACAGTCCCATACAGCCCCTCTTCCAACGGTGTGGCTGAAAGGTATAATAGGACTTTATGTGAGAGGGTGAGATGCATGCTGTCCACAGCTAATCTCCCTCATGGATTTTGGAGAGAGGCTTTGAAAACTGCAGTTCATGTTTGCAATCGATCCCCTCATATGTCCTTAAAAGGTGGCATTCCAGAAGAGGTTTGGTCTGGCAAACCAGCTTCATATGACCACCTACGCATCTTTGGTTGCGATGCTTTTGTGCATATAAGGCCTGAGTTGAGAAGCAAGTTAGATGCAAAGTCCATGAAAGGAATCTTCATGGGTTATGGAGATGAAGGTGAAATGGGCTACAGGATTTGGCTACCTCAACTCAAGAAGGTAATACGCAGCCGAGATGTTGTATTTAATGAGGCAAGGCTGCTCAAAAACAATTGTGCCTCTAAAGATGACCATAAAAGAGTCAAATTTCAGCATGTACAGCCACCAGTTAAATCTGATATGGACCCTCGGGATGCACCACATATGGCTGGAAATGACAATGAGCCCGTGGTTATTGAGCCAGATGATGCTGGACAGCAAAACGATGCTCCTCAAGGGCATATGCAGCCACCTATTCATGCTGAAAACAGGGCTGGAAATGATGTACAGCAGCCTGTTAACAATGAAGAAGTTAATGTACCTCCTGATGTAGATCCATTGCCTGGTAATGTTGATCATTGGGTAAGAAGATCTATACGTCCTAGGAGGCGAGTGAATAGATATGATCCCTCTATACATTATATTATGTTATCAGATGAGGGTGAGCCTCTTACTTATAAAGAGGCAAAGCTATGTGAGCACAAGAAGAAGTGGGAGTTAGCCATGCAGGAAGAGATAAAGGCCTTGCATGCAAATGATACTTGGGATTTGGTTGAGTTACCCAAAGGAAGGAAAGCCATTCCAAACAAGTGGGTGTACAAAATCAATTGTTGATGGCAAACCCAAGTATAAGGCAAGGCTGGTTGCTAAGGGATATGCCCAAAAAGAGGGCATTGATTTCCAAGAAGTGTTCTCTCCAGTGGTGAAAATGACCACTTTACGTGTGTTGTTTGCTCTCACAGCTGCCTTGGATTTGGAATTATTCCAAATGGATGTTAAAACAGCCTTTTTGCATGGTGATTTAGATGAAGAGCTGTACATGAAACAGCCAGAAGGATATGCCATTCCTGGAAAAGAGCATCTGGTATGCAAACTGAAAAGGAGCTTGTATGGGCTGAAACAGGCCCCCAGACAATGGTATAAGAAGTTTGATGCATTTATGCTCAAACATGGGTTTAAAAGAAGCCATGCAGATCATTGTTTGTACGCGAAAAAGGATGAAGATGGCAGCCCAATTATTCTTGTACTGTATGTAGATGATATGCTGCTGGCTGGGAAGAAAAAGAGCACTCTGAATGCTCTAAAACAGCAGCTGAACTCTGCATTCTCAATGAAAGACCTTGGGGAAGCTGAGCATATTCTTGGTATGCGTATAAAAAGGGATAGACAACAGCATACTTTGCAGGTATCCCAAGAAAAGTACATTGAAAAAGTGCTGGACAGATTTAATGTGGCTGATGCTAAGCCTCTTGGAGTGCCATTGCAGCCACATGTTAAGCTTTCCAAGGATGACTGTCCCAAAAATGATGATGCAGCCAGTTACATGAAGAGTGTTCCATATGCATCAGCTTGTGGTTCACTTATGTATGCTATGGTTGCCACTCGGCCAGACATTGCTCATGCAGTGGGAGTTGTTAGCAGGTTCATGACTAATCCTGGTAGAGCTCATTGGGAGGCAGTCAAATCTATCTTGAGATATTTGAAAGGGACCAAAAGTAAATGCTTATGTTATTGAAAGGGTCCATTGGAGTTAAAAGGATTTTGTGATTCAGACATGGCAGGTGATGTGGACACACGCAAGTCCACGAGTGGCTATGTATACATCCTTGCAGGTGGAGCTATTTCATGGTGCTCTAGACTTCAGAGGATAGTTGCACTATCTACTACAGAGGCTGAATATATTTCAGCCACAGAGGCTTCCAAAGAAGTCATTTGGTTAGCTCGGCTCTGCAGTGAGTTTGGGATGCTTGAAAAGGCACCTCTTCTTGGATGCGATAGCCAGAGTGCCATATGTTTGGCAAAGAATGCCATGTTTCATGCTCGCACAAAGCATATTGATGTGAGATATCACTTCATCAGAGAGGTGTTAGAGGATGGCCTGATCACTTTGATCAAGGTCAATACTTCACAGAATCCTGCAGATGCTCTCACGAAGTGTCTACCCAAGGCACAACATCAGCTATGTATACAGATGGTGGGAGTTACTTAGCTTAAAGGAGCCTCCTTGGTCCTTTAAGTGGGAGGTTGTTGGGGATAAAGGCCCCAAGGACTCTCCTTTTGTATATTTTGACCCTTCCATGTGAAAGCTCTCTTCGATAGCTTTCCAGACATATTTTTGTTGTATTTTTTGGACCCCAAATTGGGGAGTTATAGGCATTTACATTATTTTTATGACTTTTGGTCATTGGCCATGTGTGAACATGCCCAAATGACCTAAAAGTCACTTATCAATAAGACTTGGTCCCAAATCTCTCATAACTTGATTGGGACTTCTTCAACTTCAGCTTCTCCATCTTCTTCTCCAAATTTCTGCGCAGGTTTCTCTCTCTACTTTCTCTCTCCTCACGCAGCAGCCCACTCCCTTGGCGTTTGGAGCAACCGAGCACACCACGACGTAGCTCTCCGCGGCCTCTTTCACAGCTTGAGATTGAGGTTGGGTGAGCGACACATACCCCCAGGGACGAGAGATTATTCAGAATGTGTCAAGAGGAGGTGGAGGACGAGGAACACTACACATGTAGATGCCAGACATATGAGGATATCAGAGACCGCTACCCTCAACTCTTCAGGGGCCCCAGAGAGATCAGGGCTTTATTGGAGACAGAGGACCAGCGCCCTCTAGGTTGTTTCCTAGTAGAGCTCTAGCGCTGCCGTGCCTCACTTCTCCGGCAGATGGAGATACACCCGACCCCCAGACTCATATTACAGATTTTTTCAGACCCACATCCGCCCGAGGACCCAGCTGGACACGGGGTGTCACATTACAGAAAGCAGAGGAGCTTAGATGACAGCGCCGACGGTCGAGACCCCCACTCCGGGGAGCCCGTCCCCACTAGAGAGAGCTTCGGGCGATTCACACACGCCATGACATGGAGACATGGAGACGTCAGCAGCGCACCCCTTCCGATCTCGACGTGCAGAGCATTTTGAGGCTCGTCACGATGCCTTACCCACCGATGCATTATATCCTACACCCACTCCAGGCATCTAGAGGGATATGACACCACGGAGCCTCCCCTCCCTATGCATATCATATTTGTATATCACCTATTGAGCAAATAGAGTGCATACCCATAGTACCCCACACCCTCGACGCTAGCTATTATCCACTTCCTTTATACTCTGTTTTGTACCCACATTTTATTTTCCTTTTGGGATCACAGTGGATTGGATCATACTGATGTATATGTTTTGTCTCGTAGGCAGATTTTGGCCTCTAATAGACGTTAAAAAGTCTTTCTTTCTTTCTTCTCTCTCTCTCTCTATCCACACCCACCCACACACACACACACACACACACACACACACACACACACACACACACACACACACACACACACACACACACACATACACAAAACACACACAACACACACACATCACACACACCACACACACCCACACACACACACACACACACACGTGTGACACACCCCCACCCCCACACGCACGCACGCACGCACACGTGCACATTGTCTCTATAATAATTGTGGCCTCAAAAAGCGGCAAGCAGAGACATTTATTTTGTGGGGATTCTCATGAAAACTTCCGAAAACTTGGACTGACTCTAGAGCTCATGTTGTTAGGCTCACTAACAATTGTCTTCAAGGCTATGATAAAGCCAATTGTACTTTCTCTTTCAGAAACTCCATTTTGCCATATATACCAGTAAAGAATAACATGTGTGCGCATGTGCAGACATGCGTGCGCGCACGCACACGCTCGCTCGCGAGCGCACGCATATGCGTGCACGTACACACACACACACAGAGACGCATGCATGCACGCACGTGTGTCTGCGCACAGGTGCGCGTGCGCGCGCGCACACACACACAGACACACACACACACACACACACACACACACACACACACACACACACACAAAAAAACAAAAAAGAAAAGAAAAGATTTGTTCAAATGCCAAACTTGTACTAGCAAGCAGTGAGTAAATATGTTGTGGCTGAGAGTGAAACAATGATCTTTGTTTGGTATGAATTTGAATATCTTGAGTGTTGACCAAGGAGTACATGTCTTACAGTATGAAGTATGAATAGTGTAGAGGCTGTACTTCCTATTAATTTTTCAGTCATTCTTTTTTGCTGGTGTACTCCTCCACACTTCCATATTTTCACGCTTCTGTGATTCACCTTTGAGACTCATGCTAGCACTTGCACAGACTCTCATGCTCACTTTCTCATACTCGACTGTACTGTGGATTTCACATTCTTATGCTCAATCATAGTCTCCTACTCAGAATCATTGTTTGTTTCACACTTCCATTCGCTCACTCTCATGCTCATAGGCATGTTCATTCACTCAGCTGCTGATTAGATTCTTGCTTTTTCCTGGCTTCCTGCTAGTTTATTTGTTGCCTATATGCATGCTTAGTTGCGTCTTCATGGGTTGTTGTCATTGGATGCTCGTAAGTTGTTGCACTAGCAGTTCCTCGAAGCTTGATTGCTGCTAAGTGCACTCCAACAAACCTCTCTCTATCTCTCGCTACTGGCATTCAAATCCTTCACAGAGTAATTGTAGGTCTTCTCAGGAATGTCTCAAGCATCTTCAATGTTGAAAACGCTCAGTTTCTAAAGTTGTTCTTTTTGTGACTCGGATTTAGTTCTCATTAAAGGATAAAAAGCAGTCAAGTTCATTTGGAAGTTAGATTCATACTCACAGATTAGGATTCAGGAAGAAGGCATGCATTAGCTGAAAACCTCTCTTTGTGTGTATCTCAGCAGATCGTGGATGTATCTAAAGCATATCTTCAGACTGTTCTGGCTTAGCTTCATTTTCTTAGCTTGGCTGTTTGTTTATTTCTCTCAATGTGTTCGTTTGTCTGTGTTCATGCAGCTGGTGCACAAATGCTCAATGAACAGTGTCAGATGATTGCTGCAGAACTAAGTAGATGGTATTCATCTACGGCAATCATCTGACACTGTTCATTGAGCATTTGTGCACCAGCTGCTGTGAACATCTTCATATCATCTGCTGCTCAGCCATCTCTATATCAGCTGCTGCTGCTGTCTATAGAGGAAGTTTTCCAACTACTGTTATAGTTTATTGTCATGTACGATGGATCAGATATTCAAACACACCAGAGTAAACAACAATAAATGTTTGTATAAATTATTTTCTAGTTAGAGTTATTTCATCTTCAGTTATATGTATGCATCTTTGTATTCCTCTATATAGTAATTTCACTCGGTGCTATCTAGTGTCTCCTTTTCGAATAATTTCTCCAAGCTTGTGGATGATCTTTTAACTTCAGAAGGATGTAAAAGTTACCAATAGTTGGTTCTTCAACTTTGCGAAATCACTAGTGAAATGCAAGGTTCTACTGGAACAATTTCAGAATATGATTTTGATATGTCTAATCCAATTCTTGGGCCTTACACAACTGAGCTGAGATTCAAGTCATTGCATGAACTATTAGAATGCAGTGTGCAGGGTTTGTCTCTCATTTTTATCCTCATAGCTTTTCCAAATTTTATAAATATTAGAGGGTTAAAAGCGTGCTATGATTTCAGCTCAGCATATTCAAATTCTCAAGTTACCTTGACTTGGATTGAAACAAGGAACCATCTTGAATTCTATCTTCCTTTTCGTGTTTAACCTTCCTTTTCTTGCAGTGAGTGAAGTGGGTCAGGATACGGAAACTCAGTAGGCCTATCTCTTTATGTAAGCAGCTACATGTCAATGTGACACATAATTTCCCCTTATGATCTAAATTGGGAATAAAAGATATCCTTGAAGTTGGTAAATCAACTACGACTTCGAGTATAAACGTCAAAGCATATGCTTGTCAAAGGGATGAAGAGAACTATGATTGTTGCAGATGTTAGTTATAGTGACAGCGAAGGAAGCCATTCCTCCAAATGGAGTCAGAGAAAGAAGCATTTTAGCTTGTACTTGAAGATTTGACAATGCGGTTTCTCAGATGACTTTCAGGACAACCAATAGGTTACGTGTTCATATTCATCACTTCCCTTTCATGGATTAGGGATATCTATGTTTTGGACTAGTTGGGCTACTGTTCCTTATTCATTGGAGTGTCCTTGGGTGGAAAGGAGGATCCTGGTACTACCCCTCTTCTCAACATCCATCATGCTGATCAGGGGAATGCCTCTATTATGGTTCTTGCCCAACTACGTTAACTGGTAGTACTTGAAAAGGAAACAATGTTCAACTCTCTTAAGTTGGAACCTTACGTCTATACCAAATATAATGTATATTAAGTGACATCAGGAATGAACAGTAACAGGACATTTTTCTTTCTCAACATGCTATTTACTTTTGGTTAGGTAGGTCAAAACATGTATCGTCTTCTAGATCATATTGCTTGCTTGCTATTGCATTCTCTGGGTGAAGGCTATGAAACAAAAAGGTGGTAACAAATGCATGTCTAAGAACTTATGTTAGTCTGAAAGTAAGTAAATCTGTAGTTTTGGTTGATAGGTCTATTCATAACTCATGTTTTTGGGCTCGCACCTTAATTGGAAGTGCTTTCTCCTTGTGGTTACCAGATAAAGTCTATTTTAAACTGATTGTTAAGTATTTGTTGTTCGTAACTTTCATGTTCTAATTATGTGACGACATTCCTTGTTGGATGTTATTGAATAATTAGGCCAGACGTCTGCTGCTCGATCCAGCAATACATGCGGAGTTTACACGCATGAAGGTAAATTTAAGCAATCCACATTGAATTGTGATTGACAGTGTTTTCATTTTTCTTTTTTTTTGGAATATTCAGAAATTCCTCGTGCTTGTCTTGAACGTGTTTTCATTGAATATCTTTTAAGTCACTTAAGAACGGTAGTTCATATGTTTATTTTGAGAGCAAGCGAAATAAAAAATCGAAGACTATTATTTAACCAATAAGTCTGGCATGGAATCTTTTGGGAGATATATCTTAGAGCTCCATAAGTTTTATGTCTGGTTTGCCTGCATATATGGAAAAGTTTCTTGCGACATATTGTGTTTAAATGTATATGGCTGTCTTTGTGTGGTGAATGTGTCTCTCTTGCAGTATGTATAGTAAGCTTTTTGCAAGGAGAGGGAACCAGAGAGGGTCCTGATAGCTTTAATTCAAATAACTTTCAATGAGTTTGAAGAACGCGACATGCAATGTCATGGAATAATGACTCAAAAAGGCCGCCTACTATGATTCCTTTTTCCCCTTTCTAGCTGAGTTATTTTACAGTGATCATGTAAACCAAATGTGATTTTGAAGTTGTCTATGGCTTCTGATCAGCTGTTCAGAATCAAACAAATTTAATTCACCATCGCTTTATGCTTCGGGTGAGAAATCCAATGCTTTATGTATTAATGAGGCAGCTTGCATCTAGGGCATTGAAGTTAAACGCTGTTCTCTGTGTTTGCATGAAAGGTGAACAATTTGCACAAATGCATCTATTCTTAGCAGTTCATAAGAACTGGGTGACATGATACTCTATCCCCTTTGTTTGTTGGTGTTTAGTTTCATTATCAATTATTCTATACCAAACTTTATTGGTAAGGTCTTGGCTGTCTAAATTGCATGTGCTATAGAGCTAAAGAGGGATCATCCTTGTATGGAAGTGATTGTAGAAGAAAGTTCAGATCAAAAGATTATGCAATGGATTGGCTACATAGGATAGCATGAATTACATCATCAAGTTATGTGCTTATTGATGAGTGAGTAAAATATTGTGAATAAGGGGAAGGCATTGATATCGAGAAGAAAAATGTTACCATGAAGGGTTCATGGAAAACTTAGTGATGAATTATAAAACTAATAATATTAATAGGCTTGGAGATATTCACATCGGGCGATGTAAGTCCCTATTATGTGGTTTACACAATGGATTAGGTCGCTTCCTTTATGGAAAAGCCTGTGAGAGGTTCATTCCTCTAAGATTGCTATTAGAGAAAACACAAGGAAGCTATTGGATAAGGATACAAGAAACAAGAATATCATTGTCTAGATTACAATAAATATTATTGTAATATGCCGCAACACAAGGAATTAGAGTAGTAGTACTCGCTGCCGTGAGAGGTACTCCCTCCCCTCGACTGCCTCTGCCTCACACCCTCGTCTTCACCTAGCCCGCTCTTCCCCACCTCCCTGGTTCCTTGTGCCACCCCTCTCTCCCCATCCCAGCTCTGCCTCACCCCTCCCTTCGCCCATCATCCACACACCACCACACACACCACACCCACCCCCACACACCCCCCACCCCCACCACACACACACCCCCCCCCCCCCCCACAAAAAAAAAAAAAAAAAAAAAAAAAAAAAAAAAAAAAAACCAAAAAGAAAAGAAAAGAAAACTTAAAAAAAGTAAAAAAACCCCAAAAAAAGAAAACTCCTCTGCCTCGCTATCCCTGCAGCCGTCGCAGCCCCCCCCCAACCCTGTGTTCAGCCTTGGTCTCGCCTCGGGTCTTGGAACCTTTTCCCTTGCTTCAGGCCTTTCGATAGATGCCCTTGGAGTGTAAAGATTAAGGCCGTTTTTTTCTTGTTAATGGGGCTCTGCTATGAGGTAAAAGGAGTCTCTCCTTCGCTTCTTCATTGTTCATCCCTTCTTGCCTAGGCCCCCTTTTCTTTGTGCTCGTGGTAGACACGAATGGATACACATATGGCCCCACAGAGGGACTCACCTGAAGCCCCCTTCGACTCTCCGTTAACGATACGGGCAGAGCGAGTTTGGCTTGAGAAGTGGAAGGCTTGCAAGCATCTTCAGTCATCTACAAATCATTGGATTGCACCCTAGCCATGGTGAGCTTTGGGCTACCATAGAGCAGCTTACTTAGAGAGGTTTGCAAGCTAGTTGATTGATGATTGCCCTTTCGCCCATTGTGGTTCGGGCTGGTCGTGCTTTCGTATGTCCCCGGGCCATGGCTTTGATCCACTAGCAACCTCATCCTTCGCCTTTATTCCTAGGGAAGCATGCGGGTTTGTCGTGACCGCTTGCTTCCCTGGCCTTCGGCGTGAGTATTTACCACTTTTGCCTCACATTGGTGGGTCACTTGGCACCTTCTTGGAGGTTTCAAAGATCGCGATTTCTGTGGTGGCTAAGGCGACGGGCATGCCATTGGTACGGATTCTCATCTATGATCCCAGAGAGAAGCAGAGTGACATTGAGCTCTGGTTTCTCTCGGGAGAAAGGCTGAATCTGAGGGTTGAGCACTCGGGCCTTTGGAATTAGTGTTTTTCTTGTCGCAAGGTTGGTCGCCTTGCAAAGGCTTGCCCCTCGAGGACTCGACGTTGATTCAGACAGCAGGCTTGTCAGTGGCCACATGACCCGACATCTCCCCCTTCCCCCCTCTAGGCTCCCTCGGGCTCCACACCTTTGGCGAAGGACGTGTCTTCTCATCTCATTGATGCCACGGCTACACAATCTGACCTCTCTCCCCTTAGAGAAGGTTGGCAACAACCTCGGCGTCGAGAGCATTTTGGGTGACAATACTGTATGAGAGCTTAGGAAAGTTTGGTTCACATCGAGAACTGGTTCAGTACGCTTCAAAAAGATTGTCCGGTGGGCCCTAGCACAGGGAGGGAGCAGGAACCACATTCTGGTTTTTCCACCTCTTTGGTCTCCCCCTATAGACCCTCTTCTTCACCCATACTACTTCGATATTCTCCCCCGGACCCTCCTCGTCGAGACCCCTTTGACCATTTGATACTTCTGGTTGTGGCCCTCGCGGATCCCTTGATAGTGACTTCTTGGTGAGTTGAGCGATTCATGAGTGTGTGTCTCCTCTACGACCCCCTCTTTCGGTGGACAGGTTGCCGCTGACGACTATCCCCCTGGGGTTGGCGAGTTTCGACTACCACCTCCGAGGCGAGATTATTGGTTATGAGTTAGTGCGCTTCTTTGGCGGCCAGGAGGATCTCATTGAGGCACCCGTAAGGGTCCATGCTGAGGCTGTTCCTCCGTTAGTCAGTCTGCCATGGAGTCTGCTGTAGCTTTTTTGTTCCCTCTTTGCACGGCTTTAGATTTATTCGTTTGGGGAAGTTTTGCGCTTTATTCGTGCACACGTCATTGAGTTCTCTCACCATCTTGGGGATCTTGACCTCACTGACCTCTTCATAAGAGCTTGGGATATAGTTGAGTTCTTGTTTATTCTAGGCATAGTGGAGAGTAAGCTTATTTTGTATGTGATTATAGATACTCAGTCTACACCCTCGTATATGTATATACATGAGGATGAGTAGGCATGGAGAAGGCACGAGCGGCCGGGGAGTCTACCTGGCTCAGCCTATGGAGGGGTTTGCCGGAGGAGTTGGCTCTTATGTAGGACAGTTGGACTCGGATTACTCCCCATCCAAGCCGGCCTCGAAGATGGCATGACTCGTTGCTGCAGAAGCAAGATGGTTTGCCTCGTCCCCATGAGAGTTCTTTCATGGAATGTCGAGGGTCTGGGCTGACCCATTGATATTCTAATGTTGCATTGATATTCTAATGTTGTAGGAGCATCATCTGTCCTTGACCCGTACGTGGGAGTGCATACAACTTCTCCACAGACATGGGGAAACTTTTTGAGTGAGCTTGGTATGGGCCCAATGGCTCGCAAGGTGGTGTATGTATTTCTATTGGAGAGTTTATAGTCTTCGATTGTAGATCGGGGTGAGATTATTAGAGGCACGGCCATATGGGTGATTCTGCTTCGTGTACAATTTGCATGAAAGGTGAACAATTTGCACAAATGCATCTATTCTTAGCTGTATATAAGAATTGGGTGACATGATACCCTATCCCCTTTGTTTGTTGGTGTGTAGTTTCATTATCAATTATACTATACCAAACTTTATTGGTAAGGTCTTGGTTGTCTAAATTGCATGTGCTATAGAGCTAAAGAGAGATTGTCCTTGCATGGAAGCAAGTGTAGGAGAAAGTTAAGATCAATAGATTAAGCAATGGATTGCCTACATAGGGAGCATGAATTACATCATCAAGTTACGTGCTTATTGATGAGTGACTAAAATATTGTGAATAAGACATATTCACGTCGGGCAATGTAAGTCCCTATTATGTGGTTTACACAATGGATTAGGTGGATCCCATTATGGAAAAGCTTGTGAGAGGTTCATTCCTATGAAATTGCTATTAGAGAAATCACAAGAAGGAAGCTATTGGATTAGGATACAAGAAACAAGAATATCATCGTTTGGGATGCAATAAATAATATTGTAATATACCGCAACACAAGGAATTAGAGTAGTTCTCGATGCCGTGAGTGGTACTCCCTTCGCTTGACTACGTTTGCCCCTCATCCTCGTCTGCACCTGGTCCTCCCTTCCTCGCATCTCTGATACTTTGTGCCACCCCTCCCTCGCCCAATTGAGCTCTGTGCCACCCCTCCCTTAGCTCATCCTAGGCCCCCATCCCCCGCCCTCCCCTTCCCCCCTTTCTCCCCCCCTTTCTCCCCCTCGATTTGTAGAGAGAGATGGTGGATGTAATATGAAGATGAGTTGGTGCTCCTACAACGAGCTTCCCACGAGCCAACTAAGACTTCAGAGTTGGTTAGTAGATCCTTTGAGCTTCCTAAATCCACAAAAAAATCACCGAAGTGTTTTGGAACAAGTATCTCAAAAGTTTGAGTCAAGACATACTAGTTGTAAAATGACTAGCTCCCAAAACTTGCTATTTTTGTACATATACCTACCGAAAAAATGAATAGTGCTCTGAACCTGGTAGCTTGCTAATCCAAGTTAAAACACTTTAATTGATCAACTGAGCACTTAGAAAAAGATTTAGCAAAATCTTGAACACTCCTTCCATTTTCGGGGCTCTGCAGAGATTGACCAGTGAGGAGAAAAACACAGATTTCTTATAAATGGTAAATCCAATGACCACGAAATTTTGTGAGCATAAACTAGACTTAGAGAGCAATCCAATGCACTTAAAACTCTCAAAAAGGTTAGGTATAGCCCGAGATATGAGCTTCTGAAGTTACTGATATGAGTGAGTATAGCAGAGAACAAAACAGAGGAGGAGTAAATGATGAATGTATAGATTCACATATAATTACAACAACATTGGCAATGAATATTTGCACGATGGGAGTAGAATGATAGAGCTATGGAGTAAGCTCTTCAATCTTCTACAAATGAACATGAAGTGTGCACGAATCAAGCTCTCCCATGGAGACTTCCTTCTTGCTCTTTTTATAGCTACTTTTGGAGGTAGTTTTGAATTTGAATTCAAATAACTTCACCTAAAAGTGATGTTGGGAATTAGGAGATATTATCTGAGCTGACCGATTCGTGGTTTTATGTAGTTAGAGCCACAAATTTCCTTTTTTCATCATCGATGACTTAAGCCATTCTTTCTTTTACAATTACAAAAGATAAAATATAATATACTCTTTTACAAGAGATGTTCATATGTCTACACATATGACTACAAATGAACATAAATCAAATCATATCAAGCATGTAGGCTTGGGTAAAATGCACCAACAACTCCCCCTCAAACCTAACATGCTTGGCCTCCATATAAGGCTTCAATTGTCCTTGATTTCCTGCAAGCCAATCATCAATTTGAATCTACATTGCATATCTGTACAGACATAGGAGAGTTGAATATCCTTGCTCATTAGCTTCTCCCTTACATAATGGTAGTGGACTTCAATATGCTTGGTTCTAGCATGGTATGCCGGATTAGTTGCAAGATGTAGTGAGCTTGTGTTGTCACAAAAAATGTGAGGTGTTGAAGAATGAAGTCCAAGATCTGTATACAAAGATTTTAACCACATGATTTTTCTGAGTTGCATTAGCCAAATCTCTATGCTCGGCTTTAGTAGAAGATAATGCCACTGTTGGTTGCTTCTTGTTTGACCAAGAAATGATTTTTGAACCTGCAAATGATACATACTTGATCCGCATCTGAGTAGGCCTTTAGCTCAATATCTGAAGTAAATGGATAAAACAAACCTTCATTCATGGTCCCCTTTACGTACTTGAGGATTCTATTGGCCGCTTCCATATGTGGTCTTCTCGACTTATGCATAAACTGACTCAATATGCTAACACTATAGCATATATCCACCTTGTGAGTGTTGCATAGATCAAACTTCCAACCAAGCTTTGATAGCTTGTGATGTCTTCAATGGGCTCTCCTTCATAAGCACTAGGCTTATGATTTTGCTCCATAGGTGTACGTGCACACTTGGTGTTTTTCATCTTGAACTTGATGAGCATGTCATGCACATACTTCCTTTGTGTGATGTAAATACCTGAACCTGTGTAGATTAACTCCAACCCAAGAAAATAAGTGAGTGGTCCAAGATCACTGATTTTAAACTCCTCCTCCATTTGATTCTTTACTTATTCCATTTCTTCAAGATCATTCCCTGTGGTAATAATATCATCAACATACATACATAGATAGATCACTTCAGATCCATTCCTCTTTATGAACAAAGAGGTATCCACCTTACTGGCTTTGAATCCTTGGTCCTACAAATAAGACACCAATCCGAAATTCCAAGCTCTTGGAGCTTTCTTCAATCCATTCAAAGCTTTCTTTAATTTGCGTACATAGTTAGGATGATGTGCATCCTCATATCGAGGAGGTTGTGCCATATACACTTCCTTAGAAATCCATCCATGTAAGAAAGCATTCTTTACATCAAGTTGATAGAGCTTCCAATTTTTAGATGCAGCAAGAGTAATGAGAACCTTAGTTGTAGGCATTTTTGCATGAGGAGAGAGTCTCCTCATAATCAATACCATGGGTTTGAGCTAACCCTTTAGCAACTAACCTTGCTTTATGTCTATTTATACTTCCATATGGATTCCTCTTGATTTTGTATATCCATCGAGATCCAATTACCTTCATAGATGGCTTGTTAGGTACAAGCTCCCAAGTGTCATTCTCCTTGAAGGCTTCCATTTCTTCATCCATTGCATCTTTCCAAGCTTTCTTGCTTTGTGCTTCTTCAAATGTGGTAGGTTCTTCATTGGTTGAATCCTTTGCAATGTAGATTGAGTGCTTGGTGACCAAAGAAGTATCATAACCATACCTCTCTGGTTTTTTCTTCTCCCTTGAAGACCTTCTAAGTGGTGGATGTGAGCTCTCGGGTCAATATGTAGCATCTCGCATCTTTGCTTTACCTTTCCTCTTCCATAGCTTTAGTCTTTCCAAGTCTTCTAGGTCAATCTCCGAATCACTTTCTTCAATTTTCTTTGGCTCCTTCGGTTGAAGTGATGGAAAATCTTCATCAAGTCATAAGGAAGCTTCACTTTCGTATCATCATCAAACCATGATTTGTTGTCATAAAAAATTACATCTCTACTCACAGAAAATCCTTTATTGGTTGGATTGTACAATCTATATCCTTTTTGGTTTTGGTCATAACCAATAAATATGCACTCCTTTGCCTTGGGATCGAGTTTCCCTCTTACTTGAGAAGGAATGTGAGCATAGGCTAAGCATCCAAAGATTTTACAATGCTCTAGACTAGGTCTTCTTCCATTCCATACTTCATATGGAGTGGTTCCATCTAGTGACTTAGATGGAATTCTATTTATGAGATATGTGGCCGTAGACACAGCCTCTGCCCGTAGGTAGTTTGGCAATCCCTTTTCATTGAGCATGGACCTTGCAGCTTCAACAATAGCTCTGTTTCTCCTCTCAAATTTAGAAGAGAAGTATTCTCCTCCACCATCTCATCTGAGTCTTTTCAAAGTCCTACCTATTTGGTTTTCAACAAGAGCAACATACTTCTTAAAGCAATTAAAAACTTCATCCTTGTGCTTCATGAAAAACAAAATGGTCCACCTGCTACAATAATTTATGAAAGACACATAATATCTTGAGGCTGAAATAGGTGGCTCCTTATCAGGACCCCACACATCCGTGTGTAGTAGATCCAAAAGATATTGATACATATATCCCCTCCTATTGAAAGGTTGTCTATGAGCCTTGCTAAATTGACAAGCTTCACAGTTATAAATCATGTGTTGTCTTGTGATATTAGGCAAACCAAGTACTCTTTGCTCCCTGCAAATTTGTTCGAGTGTCCTCTCACCAATGTGAGCAAGCCTTTTGTGCCATATCTCCAACTCTGTGAGAGTTTGAGATCCATAGCTAAATGAAGCTATGTTCTTTGTATCTCCACTTAAAAAGTGAAAAGCCTTCCTATCTTTTCTCCTTTGGCAATCCTTCTAAAGCCTTGCCTTTGGTCTTCAACATATGCTCCAAATCGGTTGAACCTAGCTTGCAATCCTTTTTCAACAATCTGCCCAACACTTATTAAATTTTTGGTAATTGTAGGGACATACAAGACTTTGCTTAAGAGGTTCATATTCCGATCTGATATCTTCACATTACCTATCTTCTCCACCAAGTGCTTTGTATCATCTCCTGTTTGCACTTCATGTTTGTTGTGAGGATCTTCCAAATCAGAAATAAAGCCACATTTCCTGCTACATGATTTGAGCATCCCGAAGCAATGTAAAAGATGTTCATCCTTACCCCTCTTCACTGATAGATTCATAATCAATAATGAATCTTCTTGACTTTGGTCCTCTGCATAGTTATTGTAATCTCTTCTTCCTCTATGGCCATTTTGATAGTTGTTGTTGTTGGCCACTTTGATAGTTGTTATTGTTGTAGTTGTTGTAGCCTCCATTGTATCTCCCTCTATTTGATCCATAGCCACCTCTATTCAATCCTCTTCCTCTTGAGTTCCGTCTACCTCGTCCTCTAGCTCTTCCTCTACCTGCAAAGTTTGCTTGGAAAGAGCTCCCTTCATCTTCATTCTTCTTATTCTTTGACTTGTCCTTGACCTTAGCTTTATCATAATATAAGGCAGAATTTTGATTACCTCTTGAGGACTCACCACCTTTGCTAATCTTTGCCTCATGAGTGAAGAGTTGGCCCATGAGTGTGTTGAGGTCGGGTACATGCATATCCATGTACAAATCCATGGCTGTTTGGAAGGACTCCCACTTGTCATCTGCATTGATTCCATTTATGATTTGTCTAATGATTTATTCCTCTTCAATTGCCTCTCCAATGCTTCCAAGTTGATATGAAATCTCCTTCATCTTTGTGACATAATAAGTCACACTTTGCTTGGGGCTTTTCTTCATTGTTGTGAACTCCATCCATAATTGGTTCTTCCTTGCTGGAGTGTTGGAGGAGAAGAAAGAAGCAAGTGCATTCCAAGTCTGTATTGCATCCCTTGACATGAGGTAAAAGAAAATAAGAGATTGAGTTTAGAATATAGGATCTTGCAAGTGCATCCATTGAACACCAATTTGAAAGTCTTTCCTCTTCTTCATGTGATGGTTGCCCTTTGTTCCTCATGGTTGGCATAGCTTCATCTCGAGATGTGTATCCAAATAGATTCCTCCCTTGAAGATAAGCCCCCATCCTTAGAGACCATTAGAGACCATGTTGGGTAGTTGTTTTTATCCAGTATGTCAATTGTTGATGGAAATCCATCTCCCAAGTTGATTGACTATGCTCTGATACCACTGTAGAGAGAGATGGTGGATGCAATCTGAAGATGAGTTGGTGCTGCTACAACGAGCTTCAGACGAGCCAACTGAGACTTTAGTGTTGGTTAGTAGACCCTTTGAGCTTCCTAAATCCACAAAAAAATCACCAAGTGTTTTGGAATAAGTATCTCAAAAGTTTGAGTCAAGATAGACTAGTTGTAAAATGACTAGCTCCCAAAACTTGCTATTTTTGTAGATACACCTGGAAAACATGAATTGTGCTTTCAACCTGGTAGGAATTAGAAAAATTCCTTTTGGACATAGCAAATAGACTTAGATAGCTTGCTAATCCAAGTTAAAACACTTCAATTGATCAACTGAGCACTTAGAAAAAGATTTCGCAAAATTTGGAACACTCCCGCCATTTCCGGGGCTCTGCAGAGATTGACTAGTGAGCAAAAAAACACAAATTACTCACAAATGGTAAATCCAATGACCATGAAATTTTGTGAGCATAAACTAAATGTAGAGAACAATCCAATGCACTTAAAACTTTGAAAAAGGTTACGTATAGCCCGGGATATGAGCTTCTAAAGTTACTGTTCTGAGTGAGTATAGCAGAGAACAAAATAGAGGAGTAAATAATGAATGTATAGATTCATTATATAATTACAACTATAGCAGAGAACAAAACAGAGGAGTAAATAATGAATTTGTAGATTCACATATAATTACAACTACATTGGCAATGAATATTTGCAAAGTGGGAGTAGAATGATAGAGCTATGGAGTAAGCTCTTCAATCTTCTAATGAACATGAAGTGGGCTTGGATCAAGCTCTCCCATGGCGACTTCCTTCTTGCTCTTTTTATAGCTACTTTTGGAGGTAGGTTTGAATTTGAATTCAAATAACTTCACCTAAAAATGATGCTAGGAATTAGGAGATATTCTCTTAGCTGATGGATTCGTGGTTTTAGGTAGTTAGAGCCATGAATTTCCTTTTTACGTCATGGATGACTTAAGCCATTCTTTCTTTCACAATTACAAGAGATAAAATATACTCTTTTACAAGAAGTGTTCATATGTCTGCACATATGACTACAAATGAACATAAATCAAATCATATCAAGCATGTAGACTTGTGAGCGGCCACTTGATTGGGAATCTCAAACCCCCCTCTCCCCCGGGGCCACAGTCGGCTCCCTTTGGCTCCACACGTGTGGCAAAGGACGGGTCTTCTCATCCCATTGATGCAGCGGCTACACAGTCCGACCTCTTTCCCCTAGAGTAGGTTGGCGACAGCCTTGGCCTGGACACAAATTTGGGCGACAAAAGTGTGCGAGAGCCTAAGAGAGTTTTGTTCCCACCAGGAATCCGTTCAGTAGGCTTAAGGAGGATTGTCCAGTGGACCCTAACGCAGTAGGGGAGAAGGAACCACATTCTGATATTCCCACCTCTTGAGTCTCCCCTTATGGACCCTCGTCTTCACCCCTATTACTTTGATATCCTCCCTTGGTTCCCCCGACCCCCACCCCCCCTTGACCACCTGGTAGTTCGGATCACACCTCTTGGCGATCCCTTGATAGTGACTTCTTGGTGAGTTGAGCCATTCATGAGGGTCAGCCTCTTCTGCAACCCCTCTTTCAGTGGACACATCGCTAATGAAGACTCTCCCTAGGGGTTGGTGAGTTTCGACTACCACCTGCGGGAAGAGAGTTTTGGTGCGGGAAGAGAGTTTTGGTAATGAGTTTGAGGGCTTCATTGGTGGCTAGGAGGATCTCATTGAGGCACCCCTAAGGGTCCATGCAGTGGCCCTTCCCTGCGTAGTTAGTTTTCCTTGGAGTCCGCAACTGCACTTTCATTCCCTCTTTGCAGGGCTTAAGAGCTGGTCTGGTCATTTGGGGAGGCTTTGGGCTTTTTTAGTGTAGAGGTCATTGAGTTCTTTCACCATCTTGGGGATCTTGACCTCACTCACGTCTTCATCAGAGCTTGGGACATAGCTTAGTTCTTGTGTATTCTAGGCACAGTGGAGAGTCAGCTTATTTTGTATGTGATTGTGGATACTCGGACTGGTCCCATGTATATGTATATACATGAAGACGAGCTAGGCTCGGAGAACGCATGGGCGGCTGGTGAGTCTACCTAGGTTAACGTATGCAAGATTTTGTCGGAGGAGTTGGCTGCTATCGGGGATGGTTGGACTCGGATTACTCCCCGTCCAAGCAAGACTCGAAGATGGTGCGACTTGTTGTCACAGCAGCAACATAGTTTGCCTTGTCCCCATGAGAGTTCTTTCATGGAATGTCCAAGGTCTGGGCGGACCCATTGATATTCTGATGTTGCAGGAGCATCATCTATCGTTGAGCTGTACGCGGCAGTGCACGCGCCTTCTCGAGAGACATGGGGAAAACTTTTGGTGAGCTGGGTAGGGGCCCAATGGCTCGCAGTGTGGTGTATGTATTTCTGTTGGGAGTCCTTATAGTCCGCGATTGTGGATCAGGGTGAGATTATCTCGGGAAGGGCCATAAGGGTGATTCTGCATTGTGGGGAGAAGCGATATGGGTTCGTGACATTGTTTGCTCCGAACCATGAGAGTGCTCGTGCCACTTTCTAGTCTCGGATCAGTGATGGATTGTCGACTGCTGATGCTTGGTGTGTTTTGGGTGACTTCAATATTATTGAGGCACGTGAGGATCGATAGGGGGTAGCTAGATCACCGAACACACGTCGGAGCTTGCGACCTTGGAGAAATTTTGTTTGACTTTTAGGTTGAGTGATGCATGGCATACTGAAGCTTTATGAGAGAGATGGACAGCCTTCATTTCTCTCGTTCCGACCGACGGATTTGAGAGATGAAGCTCTCCTCGATTGATCGTATATATGCGAGTGATATATTGGCTGAGTGTGGTAGTAGGACATGCATTATGGCGGGCTCTTTCTTTTATGATCATGCCCCTGTGATTGCCTTCTTTACGGAGGAGGATACCTGAGGCTCCATGGTGTTGAGGATTCCTAAGAAGGTTCAGCTTGTTGGATGCCTTTCTGATCAGATTGAGGCGCTTTGGTCTCAGCCCTCTTGGGATGAGGGATGCCGGGCTGCTTTTGACCGGCTTGTAGATGAGTAGTTCCTTATTATACGATGAGAGTAGCCAGCAGTTAGCTCGGCTCCACGAGAGTGAGCGGTGCCTATAGAGGGGCATTGCCTCTGTGCAGCGGCTCTTGGAGCGCCAGGGGGATTGTGAGTCTTGTAATGAGCTCATGTGAAGAAGTAAGAGGAAGTCTTGTAGAGCATGGGATCTTCCTCTTAGCAAAGAAGTGTTGTACAAACTTGGGGACCATAATACATGCTGTTTTCCTCATTATGTAGAATCAACCTCAAATCTCTAAAGAACTTCCATGATCTTCTAGATAAATATGCTGTAAAACTTTGTGAGCTGAATGGACTCATTAAAAGTAGATGATTTTTGAAACTTGGAATGTAGTGAGCTACTCAAACACTCAACTATTGACCATAACATTGAATCAGTAACATTGGATCCAACTTGTAGTGGGTAGATGCTCAATGATGGGGTGCTCCTTTTATACATGGAATTAATGTATCATTGGCCATCGTTTCGGCCCTTATTTTTACATCAAGAAAATGAAATAGGAAAGTACTCCATTGCTCCTTCAAAGAGCTTTCATATGGTACAAATATTGAAGGGGGATAAAGTACAAGACTACAATATACATAAAAAGAACCTAGGGACCTTTTATCTCAACAGCTGCAGGGATAGTTTTTGTAATGTTTTCATGCCATCTGATGTGTTGAAAGATAACATTATATAATCAATATACCTGTTCTTTATCTTGTACTGCTTTCAGTTTATGAATATAACTATGTTTACAATGGGGGATCCAGTACCAAAATAAGCACTCGTGCAAGATTGTTTGCAGCAGGTGATAATCGTGCTGATTAGCTACATATCATAGGATATATTCAAATAATTTCATCCTATAATGTTTGAAGACGTATA